>JAGVSP010001257.1:0-45351 GCA_022494985.1 Micrasema minimum
TATTCAGGATCTGAAAGCGATTTCAGGAATGATATACGAACATCATTATGTGGAAAAATGGCAGAATATTCATACATTCTTGTTGGAAAGATTGACTTATATACATACTTTGCCTAGACGTGACGTAAGGTTGAATTTATATTAATTAATTTATTGTTATTTATTTTTTTATTTATTAATTAAATTTGTACAAAATACTTTGCACTCCAATTGAGTTACAAAACTCATTCTGGGACAGATATAAGAAAAAGAATGACTAAATATTAAAATACTTCAGATTACAGAGTTACCAATGCTAAATCATAATATAAATATCAAAAAGGAACAATCATCACAAAAGGAACAATACAGAAAAATTAGCCATTATCATTATTAATAAAAATATTTAAAAAGAAGTCTTTTAGTGCTTTGTTTTGGGATTTTGCCGTCTTTTGATTTTGAATTTCGTTTGGTAGTTTATTGAATTGAGTGCGGGATAAGCTTTCTAAAGATTTTACGCCAAATTTAGTTAAATGAGATTTCGACACGTATAGTTTTTTAGAGTTTCGTGTGTTATGGCTGTGGATATCGTAATTTTATCCCCTCATCCACACCTAATGGTGCATAGGGCACTACATTGGTACACCGAGTGCGTGTATCTTGATATTTTATTATTTGAAGGTAAGATGATCGGTCATACGCTTTGTTACCAGTCCAAGGTATCACACATGACATATTAATACGAAAATCACATGTAAATAAATATTTCATGTTGACCCTCTATAGAAATCGAACCAGCGACTTCATGCGCGGTAGACATACGCACTATCGCTGTGTAAAATAAATAAAATATTAAAAATGCGTGTTATTGTACTTTGAAAAGGAGCAAACATTAAATTACAATTTAACATCTCAACAGAGACGAGAAGTTAGGAAGGAAATATGGATATCAATGCATTTTACAGGGCTTATGACCTGTCATTGGCTGGGTTAAGTGGCCATTTGATGTATTACAACATTTCTCATTTGGCCTAGTATTTAATATCCATATCTGCCAATTATGAGAACACGTATAAATACAGTGAAATGACGCGACGCTTCACATGTGAAACCTCTCTGTCATCTATTGAGAAAATTATTTAGCAGAAACCTTTATGATTGTAAGTGAAATTCTTACCGAATTATATCACCTCATAACGACTGAAGATGACCCTTCAAATTTGTTATGCTTATAACTTTTAAATGGACAGACTTTAGTACGACTGCCATATCTTACGGTTGCAATAGAGATGGGAACTATTCTATCGTGTAAATACAGAGAAAAATATTCCGCTAAAGTGGTTACTTCTGGCTGGAACACTCGGTATTAGAGCCCTTAAGACAGAACCCTTCAGAGTTTGGAAAAATAAAAGCTGAAGGGTGTTCAAGAAGTACTTGACTCTTTAGAAATGTTTTTACAGTGATCTAAAAATATACGTATATCGTATATCTGAAAATAAAAAAAATAAAAATATTTTTATTGTTCTTCAATAGAAAGATAATGTTCATTTTAGGAAGAGCTTCAAATTATGTTTTTACTAAGGACTTTTGATTTAATTTTCCATTTTTTCATCGCAAGTAAAAAGTAATGATTAAGGCAAGATTATCAGTCTTACGCTTCAGTGCCAGTATTTTAACGAGAATATCACTTTAAAACATCTATTTCTAAGATATTATATTACAGGGAACGAAATTTTCTTACATGTCAGTCCTTAGTAATCTGTGAACAATTGAATTCAAGAAACAAGAAATTTCCTTCAAAACTCTAAAAAACAGTTTTCCTCTGAGATTTATAGTTTTCTCAAGTCAAGGAAAGCTTTATGGTCCTTATTGTGTAGCTGGTGTAGATCTAAAGTCTTTTGTATTGGAAATTTATTATTTGCTTTTTCGAAGTAGGCCAATACTGATTTATTATTGGTTTTTCTCGAGAACCTGTGCGTATTAAGAATTAAAGTTTTTAACAAAAAAAAATTAAAAAATTAAAGTTAATTCAAATAATAGTAATTTCATAACACCACTAATTATTAAATTCCACCGTCTAAAGACTCCAGTACTTCGGCCAATACACGAAATGTGTGACGTAGATGTCTAGTGATGACGTAGTCGCCTATTTATGACGTAGTGACTGACGTAGTGGGTAACTAGACACCTCAGACACGGTAGTATTTTTTCTTCTATGCATGGATGTCCCTTCTCTGAAATTCTTGTTTGAAGATTATTTATTTGAATAATTTAGCCTTGTCTTTACATTTTTGGTGCAACCGGCCGGGCGCTAAGTAAGTAAAATTTTAAAATCCGAAGAATTTGAAGTTTTGTTATTTTCTCCATACTAAACATACTTTTAAATGTATACTTTTACCTAAATTTTTAACTATTACTAACGTTTTAACAACCCAGCCTTCGTCAACACGCTTAATTTTTTAACTTAAAATGCCCTGTCTAGGCAAAACATTATCCATTTAGTAAAGGTAAATCAATATAACTAAAACATCTAGATTTCAATAACAATAAAAATATGGAGTTATGTAAAATAAATACCAACTCTATCAACCCCTTTACATTTACAGGAACAGTACCTACACATAAGATAGTAATTGATTCCTAAAAGGCATTGTTATGTTAACCCACTGAAAAATAAACACAAAAACTTAACATTTCTACGAAAAATCTAGAAAATGAATTATTGGCAAAGACAACAACAAAAGTTTAATGGTCCACCTCAAAATATTAATATTTAATGGTATTTGAATGTATGGAAAAGTAAACCATTAATTTAATGAAGGTAGTGTTGGTTTTTATTCCACTTTCCCACTGACAAATGGCCGGTATAAATGTTACGCCACTGGTTTTTGCCAAAATTAAGCACACATTACTATGGAGAGTATGGAGCCCGAAGCCAGAGGCGTAGCAAATTATTTATATCATCGTGCGCATATTTCCTTTTCCTAAACTATTTCAGTAATGCAAAACCAAACCACAACTGAAAAATTTATCATCATTCTTCGAATAATTTATCATCACGTGGAGCTTCGATTAGATGGGGGTTTTATATTAGCAGGCGCATTAAGCGAATTTTTATTGCATTTGATTTGAACTAGAAAATCTATGAAATCATTCAATCAAAAATATGCTTTAATTTAAACAAATAAATAAAAGTTAATAGGTAAAAGGTAAACAGGTAAAATTAGCTGGTAAAAGTTATAAGCATAACAAATTGAAGATTCATCTTCAGGCGTTTCCTAGTAGGTGACATAATTCGGTAAGAATCTCACTTGCAATCATAAAGGTTCTGCTAAAAATGCTTAGCAATTTTCTCAATGGATGACAGAGAGTTCACTTGTGAAGCGTCGCGCCATTTTACTGTATATTGGCAGATATGGATATCAAATGCTAGGTGAAATGGGGAATGTTATAATACATCAAGTGGCCACTTAACCCAGCCAATGACAGGTCTGTAAACGCCTAGACATCCATATTCCCTTCCAAATTTCTCGTCTCTGTTGACATGTCAAATTGTAAATAGGTAACTTTATGTCAACTTTGTAATGACTTTAAAATAAGTATTTTACTATTTTATTCGGACATAATTCCAAAAAGTAAACAAAAAATGGAGCGGAATTCTACCCTTAGAATACTAATCCAGAATCTACACGCTGAAAGTTGGTTTCTTCTCAAACTAAGAGACATTATGATAGTTGACCTGACTTGGAATGGTGCATAGAAACTGATGCCCGATCATTTGTTGTGGATGAAGTTTTGTGAGATCCATATGCTCCACATAGAGAGCGGATATGGAATGATAATGATGAATTAGATTTTTTCGTATAAACATTCAAAGTTTTTTTACATGTAACGATGTGAAATAATTTTAGGGTTGCTGAAATCGGATGGGTCAAGCAAATTTCTTCCCACGAGACTTCTAGTATTTTCTGCCACAAATGTAGACATACAAAATAATATAACATATTATATTTACTGACAATGAAGTCATTTTCTTTTAATAAATGTTTCCTAATGTGGTCTGGGTGGTTTCTCCTTATTTTTGTACATGTTTTTGTCCGTTATAAGATCTGTTATCATTATTATAATATACGTTAATGTTATTTCTATTTTTATAGATCAGAATATTCTTATATAATACCCAGGAATGTTTTAACTCATAGATATAAATATTAGTCGTTGTGTACAAATACGACACTGTGACAGATTTAATAAAGAGCTTAACTTAGACTTACATTTCATTAATACATTTATACTTTAATTCATACAGTAATTTATTTAACAGCAGATTTGTTGCCTATTTTCATTGTCATCCAATAATAAATACATGTACAGAGTTTTTTAACAAAGTTTTTATTTAATGCAAGCTAAAATTTATAATTTTTAAATACACTGCACAAAAAAACTTAGCTCACAAACGAAAAGAGATGCAAAAGAAACGAGAGTTTAAAAATATGAAATTTTCAATAGTTAGGTACCTTCAAAATAAGCCATTTTTAATAGTTAGGTACATTCATATTAAGCCATTTTTAATAGTTAGGTACATTCAAATTAAGCCATTTTTAATAGTTAGGTACCTTAAAAATAATCCAAGTGATCTCTTGCCTCGTAGCATAGTGGTAGCGTTCTTGGCTACCGTGCATAAGGTCGCCGGTTCGATTCCCGTAGGGGATCAACATTAAATAAATATTTACATGTGATTTTCATATTAATATTTCGTGTGTGATAACTTGGACGGGTTCTGAAGCATAAGACTGATCACCGCACTTTTGTGTTATAAAACGATCAAGATACACTGCACTTGGTGTACCAATGCAGCGCCCTATGCACCATTGAATGCGGATAAGGGAAATTCGTAGTAGTAGTAGTAGTATCATGTGTTTTTTTTGTGTCACACTAATATCAAGGGTTATAAATGGGTTGAAATAAAAGAAAAAGCTATGAAAGGGTGCCTAAGTGTCCATCAAAAGTATATTTTAAATATATTTCATCGTTTTTATTCGGTCCACATCATAAAAAGCCATCCGCAAATTGCTTCCCTTAAACTTTCATAAATACAAAAAGATCAAAGAACACAAAAGTCCTCGATGTACACAAATATACATTTATAGGGGATGGGCCATTTACTCACGACGTTAGGGTGTTTCCATCAAAAAGGGATAATCTAATGGTAGGGGATAGATACTTTGTGATATCATGTCCCACCCCCTTTTACAATACGGATCCTGTCACATTAACCCGGGCTAACATATTACAAGACTGTCAGTTTACTGTAATGACGAAAGTTAATCTTGGAGATATGAGGGGGAATAAAGGTTGAAAAAAAAAAAGTGTAATAAATATTGAGTCCGGTCACGTGACCTCCCAGGAACGCCCAAGAAGAGTTTTAAAAACAAGTAAAGCAACATATATTAGGTATTTGAATAATCATCATCATCATCGTACCATATCCGCTTCCTATGTAGAGCACGGAAGCCTTACAAGGCGTATTTACATAAATAAGATATTGTATCGGCCTAAGAATCGATCCCTGTGGCACTCCATTCTATTCCACAGTATTATTCATTTTTACTGAGGAATTCCTGTTTTTTTAAGAGATAAATTAAAAGAGTCTTTATCTGCGTGTTTATACCGATGTTTATCAAAATACAACACTGGCACATTAGCTAATCTTCAATTAAACCTTTTTACACCAGAAAAAAAAAATTAATTGTAGATAATAACTACCTGTTCTCCTCTATGCCTGCGAGTCATGGCACCTAACCAGGGCCCAAAATAGCAGACTTCTGAGTTTCGAAAATAGGTGTCTTAAAAGAAGTTTGGGTGTGCGGTGGTTTGACTTTGTAAGGAACACAGAAGTGAGGCAACAAACACAGCAACCCTTGGTATCTACTGTCATCCGGCGAAGTCGTTTCGGCTGGCTAGGCCATATACTACGTATGCCTCCCGAGAGCCTTAACCATGCTTGCCTATTTTACAAGGCATCAGGTTCTCAGCTGACAATTCGTCGGCAGCTTGCGTCAGAGCTGCGGGACGTGGACTTGACTTGGGAGGATGCACGGGAGCTGGTGGCCGATCGCTTGGCCTAGAGGCAGTTTGTGGATTCCATATGCTCCACATAGGGAGCGGATATGGTATGATGACTTAAAAAATATTTTTTACCTGCATATTTCAGAAATTTCGTACAAACCTCGTGTATTTTGCACTAAACAGAGGACTCTTTTAATGCGATTTTCAGCTTTAAAAGAGAAAAAATGAGTTATTATGACAGACAGAGATACAAACTACACACTGATAAAAAAACATCTGTATGAAAAATCTATTGGTAAATTTTTTGAATCGGTTACCTGAAGTTTACATCACCGGATGCCGTAGATCGTTTCAAACACAGTACTTTAAGGGTTAATATTTTTTTTTTAATTGAGGCAAATCCATTGTGTACCCTTGCCAGCTGGAAAACCATATTGATTATCGTAACGCAATTTATTCTTCTTTAGGTAATTGTACAAATGCAAGCCGATGTATAATGGGTAGGATAGAGATATGTGTCTATAATTTAGATTTTCTGAGTGAGATTCACCGTTTTGTATTGGACATATTATAACTAACTAACCATCACGGCTTTTCCCTGTAGGGGTAAGCAGAGTGGATAGAACGCCACACCACTCTGTCCTGACATAAATCGTTTGGTTCCTCTACATTCATACATCTTCTCATGCACATACGCCGATTATTCCGATTTTTCACATGACCACTTTCAGGTACTTGACGTACTTGGTCAAGCATGTCTTTCTCGGCCTTCTGCGGCTTCTAAATCCAGGCACACTTGCATTTAAACTTCTTTTAGCCGTTCTTTCATCACTCATTCGCTCCACATGACCGAACCATCGTAAAAGGTTAATTTGTGGATAATGCTTATCTCAGCCTTGCACTCTGCTCTAATTTGGACATTTGTACACCCATCATACATAGTAGTCTTACCACACATAGATTGCATTTCAACAGCATTCTGTCTACTTTCATCCTTCTTTTTCCAACACCACGCTTCACTATCATACATAAGGGTTGGTACCAGAAATCCGTTGTGTACTGCCAATTTTGCTTCTTTCGATTTTACTTATTATAGGTAACTCTTTTAAATATAAATTCCGTTAGTCAAAACACCGGTAACTATGCCTGTATAACTGCATAAAATCGCTCTGAAACATTGTATTTTCGCGTCATCTCGGAATATAAATAAATTCATTTTGTTGCAAAACAAGCGTCATCCCTTTAGAATATTCCAGAAGTTGCACGAAATGGCGTTCCAAACTTTCCTCTATTCATGTCGTCGGTTTAAAATGGCGGCATTTTGCCAAATAACCGGCATTTACTTTTTCCTTCCACGCCTCCGTATATCATTTCCGGAAAAGCTTAAATAATTTTTATTACACGTCCTGTCACTTCAGTAAATACGGTTATATTTGAATCGTGAAATGCTTCGTCATGCGCTGGACTTATTGCCGGATATTTATCTGATGGGATTACGTTGTCATGAATGCAAACATTTTTTGTTATCTCAATTTTAGTTTTAGGTAAATGTTTTTCAATAACTCGGTGTATCGATGCAGTGCCCTCTGCACCATTTGGTGCGGATAAGGGAAAGTAGTAGTAATAGTAGTAAATTTTCATTTAATATACTCGTAAATATTTTCGGATTGTTTCGTTAAAATAAAGGTAGGTGGAATTTTTGTGTTTGGTAAATCTATGGCGGGTTCGATACTGAGAAGGAAATTCAATTAATTTTATTTATTTAATGTGTGCACATAAAATTGTTGTACTTTATTAATTAATGGTTCAGGACTGCCGAATAAGCCAAAATGCTGGGTATTGGCAGACCTGTTACAAATGTGTACAACATACATTGTATATACAAGCAATGCTAGAAATGCAACTATTCCGATAACATTAAATTAAAATAATACGCATTTAGTTAATATTGATAAGATGCGACTGTGTGTAGTGTGGCGTTCTATCCTCTCTGCCTACTGAAATGGCGTGATGGTTATTTAGTTAGTAAGTTAGTTATAAAATTAACCATAGGAAGCGTAGGTTTTAAAAATTTGTATGGAAACACCCGTTTATGATGGAATCACTTCTCAGTATTTGGTGATTTGAATTCAATGTTGAACTGAAATCTGGTCCAGAGAATTTATTGCGGCAACAAAGTGAGAATTTGATCGATAAAATCCGAAATCAAAGCTACAATATTTATCAGCTTTGTATTTTCTCTAACGGTATTTCATATAACCAACATTTGCAGTAATACAATAAGTGAAACATATTTTTCCACTTTTCTCGGTTAGCAATTTTAACTGCAAGCGGTGTTATCGGACCATATTGTTTCTAGCGTACAAATGCAATAATACAGTATGAAAAATATCGATTTGCAGCCGACGACATTGTTTTCTGCAGCTAAAACTAGGTTAGCGTTGAATTATGGTTTCATTTTACAGAAAGCAACCATTTTATTTGCTGCTTTTCTTTATTTATTTGTTTTATTAATATAAAAAATACAGATATAAAGTGTTATTCTTTTGATGTCTAAAATCTTTTTTAATATCTCAAGGCAAAAACTAGATAGAATTATACATTTTTGTTTTTAAAAGCTTAGAATCGAGTTAGTTATGTATTTTTTAAAACAGATACTTATATAATGTAACTAAGTGTATAAATATAATTATAGTTCTTACTTTTGTAAAAAGTAATTATCAATGAAGTCACTAAAATAGACCTACTTAACCATATTATACCTACTGAAATAATTGAAAACTATTCAAATTTTTATTTTCTACGAATAAAAATAACAAATTCAACACCACCTTCCAAAATTCTTCTTGTGTAAACTGAAAAATAATCATTAAGCATACTTGTAAACAAAAATTATTATAATAATTTATTATTATAATTTGTCCTCCTCGTGGCATAGTGGAAACGCGTTTGACTACTGTGCATGAGGTCGCGGGCTCGATTCCCGTACGGGCACAATATGAAATATGTATTTACATGTAGTTTGATATACATATTTAATGTATGATGCTTTGTACTAGCAGTGAAGCGTAAAACTGATTATCTTACTATCGTGCAATAAAAATGATCAAGGTACAGCGCACTTGGTGTTCCAATGCAGTGCCCTATACACTATTAGGTGCGGATATGGGAAATGAGAAGTAAATTGAAATCACTGTTACATGAAGTTTCCATAAATTGACCTTTTAACTAAGCCAACGAAAACCCAATATAGTTAAATATTTACATTCTCATGCTTGGAAAAACTTCTTCATATGTGTTGAGAATGTCATTAATAAATTTGTTTAAATTATAAGAACTAGGAATCAAAGACTCTTTCATAAACTTTTCATCGTGCATAATATACTAGTTGACAGTTGTTGTTGCCTTCAAAGTTCACAAGTTATTCTACACGAAGACTTGTATGCATTATTAATTCGTTTCAACAAAAGATAACGAAACTGTTTGAAACTAACTTGTTGAAACTCTTTGCTACTTTTCGTCAATGTTTCTCTCATTCCACAGAAACGGAGTATTTTAAAATAATCATATGGGTATCATGTATTATTTATTTGATTTATTTTGTATTTAACCACCTCAACAGGCCAGGAGGCCCAATTACAGAGGGGAACAACGTCACAAACACCCAGGCTTGAGAAAATTCACATTTTATTTTTGTGTTCTCACCGGGAATCGAACCCGGAACCTCCGTATCGTGAGTCCAGCGTCTTAGCCATTACGCTACGGAGACCGCCATTATAAACAACTATCACGGGTAGGCAGAGAGGATAGAACGCCACACCACTCCATCCTGGCATACTTATCTTGCTTCCTCACATTCATACATCTTCTCATGCCCGCACGTCGATTATTCTGACTTCTTACATGCCCACTTTCAAGCACTTGTTTAACTTGATTATGCCATGTCTTTCTCGGCCTTCTAGACTTCTACATCCAGGCACAGTCGCATCATATATTTTTTAGCCGTTCTTTCGTCATCCATTGGCTCAATAAGACTGAATCATCGTAAAAGACCTTTCTTGTATAGTCATAAGTGGTTTCGATAAAAAGAAAATGAAACGAAACTATGAAATTTGTTGAAACATCGATACTTGAATACCTAAATTTGTTGACAACTCAGGTTCTAAGTGTCCTAGGACGTTGTCTAGTGAAATATGTCGGGCATACGCGTAAACTACACCCGTTTTTTCTATTATCTGTTCTCCGAAGACATCATCATCATTGGCCTTGAGGCAGTTTATCGAATCTGTGATCTTCAAATTGCCATAGGGAGTGGATCCTGAAGTGGTGATGATAATGATAAATGTCTGTCGCAACAATGACCGTTACGGCGCCGACGACCGACAATGACGCGACGAGGAAGACGAACACGTACGAATGCGTACGAACTTACGACGAGAATCCTTCGGCTCGCCTCGTGATAGTCTGCAAAGGCACATTATTCCACGCCAACATTCGAGAATTAAAATCATTGTTTTATTAGGAAGGTTTTAATGCAAGTTTATTCTGCGAATTAACCATTGTAAAAATACCTGTTTTGACTCAGCCTTTTGCAACCACATTATTACTAGTGAAACAAACCAAATGACTTTAATCATATTTCTTTGGAAATTGGTATGTTTTTAATTTATATTATCTTCGTTATTTTCATTTCAGTCCGGTGTTAACTACGTATTAAATAATAGTAGGAAGCGCTTAATTTTTGCTACCGTGCCTGAGTTGCGGGTTTGTAGGATTTTATTTCAACAATTATCGTAAGGGGGTAAAAGCCACCTAAAAAAAATGAAATCAAATTTTCTGCCTATTACATTCTCACGCCTTTTTTATCATATTAATATTTTTATTCGTGTCGAGTTTTGTCCACCTCGCCGGTATTGTACTGGTGTTTAATTTTTTTTATTTATTTCAATTATTTGATTATACCAGAAAAAATCCAATTCATTCTAACTACAATAGCATAGTAAATCGATACATAGTACTTATTAAGTATAGTAATATAATAATGTATGAAAAGAAAAATTTAAAGTTTAGGATACACTGACTCCCACTGTTGTGAAAATAAGTCGACATCCAGGTGATGCAGTAACATGCCTCTGCACACCCCCCACCGTGGTCTTTATTGGTGGTCGGATATAAGGGAACAGTCGTGTAGTAGTCGATTAGATATTATAGGTTCCTTATCATTGTCTGAGTATGTAGTTTGTTGTCCCTCCTCCTCACGGACTTGTAATGGTGAGGCGTTAGGCTACCATGCATGAGGTTGCAAGTTCGATTCCCGTGGGAGTCTTGCGAGTTTGAGATTTAAAATGTGTTTTTGTTTTAAATAACGTTTTGTTCGTCCGTCTCATGGCACTGTGGTAGCGCATTTGGCTACTGTGCATGAGGTCGCGAGTTCGAATTCCGCGGGGGGTCAACATGAAATATTAATTTACGTGTGGTGTTTTATTAACATTTCGTATGTGATTCCTTGGACTGGTAGTGAAGCGAATGACTGATCATCTTAACTTCATGTAATAAAATTATCAAGATACACTGCACTTGGTGTACCATGTAGTGCTCTATGCATCATTGAGTGTGGATAAGGTATAAGTTTGTAGTAATATTTTTTATAATTATTAATTTGTTGGCTATTAATTGTTTAAATTCATATAATATAATTCATTTTTTGGTTGAAGATTGCTCAAATATATAAAATATCTTCATAATATATTTATAGTTTCCAAAAAACGAATCTTTATTATAGACATAAAACAGTTGAGAACAAATTTTCACGTAGACATAAATTTATTTGCCTCCTTTAAAAATTATGTTTGAATATAGATATATTTTAGAAAAAAATAATTTAATATCTTGAGACGTGGAAGCAAGAAAATAGATGTGCTACTGAAAAGTGGCGAGCAACTGAATTTGGTTTTCATAAAAAAAACATATTTTATACCCAGAGTAAAACATAGTAGGTAGCTTTATTTTATAATATAATGATTGATTGCCTTCGTAAGTTTCGCCTAAATATTGTATTATAAGTACTCAAATTCAGTTCCTCTGGTATTTCCAATGTTTTTTATGTACAATATTGGTTTAAAAGTAGTTTTTCGAATAAAAATAATTCGTATGTGATACTTGCCTTTGTGTAAAATTATTAAAATGCACTAAATTTGATGTAACACTGCAGTGCTATATGCACTTTTGGGTGCGGATAAGGGTTGTGGTATTTTTTTTGTAAATTAACATACCTTCATTTTAAAGGTAGTTAAAAAAGAATAATTCATTTATTGTTCATAAAGAATTATTTTTCTTTTGCACAGAACGTAAATAACATTTTAAAGACAGAATCTGAGGCTTTCGTTAGAAATTTTGATGTTTTAAGAACTATATTTCAGATTAAATTACAGCCGCAAAGCTTCGAAAATATGTTATTTTTTTTTTATTATTAATAATTTCAATGGAAAAAGTACACCCAAGTCCTCATTTTTACAAATTTTAACATTTATTTTAGTTTTTCGTCCGTGGCTATATTTTGTGTGCGCCGCTAACCTAGTCGCATGCTATAAGTATAGAGTAAAATGCGATGTTTTTCTAGCCTTTGTAGTTTCCATTAAAACCCTCTTCTGGTACTGACGGAATCCTTCCTTAATTAAGTAAGTACATCTTAACTGAGGAAATTAACTGCATATTATTCTTTTTCTCCATTTCTTTAAGCTTACCTGTAAGCTTTTAACAATGCAGTAATAGCAAAGTGCACTTAAATTCTTCACAATGGATTACTAAGCGTTTTAAGGACTTTTTATTTTCTACAGAGTTCAACAAGTTAATCCTTTTTTTCTACGTGGATTCACGTTTTCCCTTTTTTCTCAGAAGCGATAAAACAACGGTACCTACTTAAAAAGAAAAAAAACACTTACAAAGCACCTTTTATCTTCATTTAAAAGATAAATGTTGTTTTACAATACACCAATAGCCAACTGTGACAAAGAATGAAATACCTTATTTTTTTTTAATAGTGTCAAATGTGTATTTTGCGAAGCAGGTGAATTTAGTTGCATACATCAGTTTGCAGCATCAGAGCTAATAATTATTGATACAAAAATAGCTTATACGAGTGTGATTGTTCTTCCCTCCCAATACATTTAAATGCATTCTAGTTTAAGTAGGTCTAAATTAGTCTTCAACAATTTTTTCTACTAATATGGCTTAATATCGCATGGAATTAAGGAAACATGTTCAATTTTTCAATTACACTGGTATTTTATGAGTGGATGCCGTCTGATGACTGAATATAATCATTTATTTAGGGGAAGAGGTGTCAAAAAGCTTTATGAAAATCAACATCAATACATTGATTGATGAATTGATGAATCATTTCAGTTGACATGATAAATTAATGATAATATTACCGGAGATGCAGCTGCGTACTATCAAGGAGCGGTAACATAATAGACATAATTTGATTATGACAACGTAATAAATTATAATATTTTATCAAGTAAAAGCACACATATAACAATAAAAGCGGTAAGTATAATTTATAGTGGTTAATAAATGTTCAAATTAATTTCCAAGCATCGATTTTTCATGTAAATAACCAAGAAAAGTATGTCAGGACAGAGTGGTGCGGCGTTCTGTCTATAAAACATATCAAGGAAATTAAGTGAATGTTAGTTATTGATTGATATGGCATTTATTTTGTAGAACTCCATGATGATATCTTATGTTAAAATCAAAAAACGATTTTTTTGGTTCTACGTGATTTTATTATCAAGTTAGTGACAATTGTTTCGCCTTGTAAGGGCATTATCAAACTTGTCACTAACTTGATAATAAAATCACGTAGAACCAAGAACATCGTTTTTTGATTTTAACATAAGATGAATGTTAGTTAGTTTGTGATCTTTTATTTTTGGCCTCAAAATCAATTATTATTTCATAATGCACTTTCAAAAACGGTTTAGTGATTTAACACACTAATTATTTCCCTCATCTGCATCTAATGATGCATAGGGCGCTGCATGCGTACACTAAATCCTAATCATATTATTTATTTATTTATTTACGGAAAAAATCTATTTTTAATACATATATAAGTATAATAGGGATAACAAGCAGTAAAAATAAGTGACAGAACATTATATTGGTGAAGCTATGACAGTTAGAATATGATATGACGCTTTGGTAACAAAAATAACGTAATCTGCTCAAATTAATCAGCATTTTTCCAATGCATGAGTTTGCCAATCCAGGTTTGAATTATTGAACAATTTCATTGTCATTTTCAAATAATTTCCCCCTGTAGAATAGCGTTATTTGGAACAAAGTGTTTTTTTTTCGTATTCATTATTGTGAATTCTACAATTCAATCATTTCTCTCATAAAAGAGATTAATTTCAGTACTTCCGCCAGGTGTTCAACCACCAGACAATAAAAATAGTTAAATAAATCAAATTTATTGAAAAAGCCGGTCACTGAAGTGAACTGACGGCGGGTCGTATTTTACACAGGACTTATGTTTTGGAAAATACGTTGATCATAATTCATCACACTTTCAGTCATCAATACGGCGCGCTATGGCTATAAATTTGAATAAATGATTCGGCCGCGTGAAATACTGAAAATAAACTGGAATCCTGAAAATAAACTGGAATCCTGAAAACAAACTGAAGCCTTTATTACTGTAACCTGAAATAATATGAAATATTAATAAACCTTGTTTATAAAACGTATTTTTTAACGGATTTGGTTTAACATGAAATTATTGACGTGAATAAAAAGTGACTTAATTGATTCAATACTGTGTGATTGGTTTCGGTGTCATGTTTTGAGTGATCAAAAGTAATATTTTTAAATGAATATTTGTAAATTGAAATGAATCGTGGAAAATATAAAGCAGATATTCCATTTACTTCCGTTAGGCAATATTCGTATTTGTGTAACTTAAAACTCTTATACATATTGCGTTAAACTTGTCATTCAATAAATTCTAATATTAATTTAATAAATATTTTAAAAGAAAAAAATGTTCTTTTTGATTAGTTTTAAATGGCGGCCTCCGTAGCGTCATGGCTAAGACGCTGGACTCACGATACGGAGGTTCCGGGTTCGAATCCCGGTGAGAACACAAAAATTAAAGCTGATTTTTCTCAAGCCTGGGTGTTTGTGGCGTTGTTCCCCTCTGTACTTGGGCCTCCTGGCCTGTTGAGGTGGTTAAATAAATAAAATCTAAATTAAAAAAAGTATTTAAAAATAAAAAATAAAATAAAATAAATGAAAAAAATAAAAAATATATATATTATTTACATTTGTATATTATTTACATAATAACTTTATTTGCCGGTGAATGTGAGAACTAAGAAATAGATCTTTAGCGTGTAAAAGATTATAATAATTATTTTTACTTAAATGACAAAAATTATCAAAATATTACCCAGATATGAGATATAAATAATGAACTTACATATCTGAAACTAGAATTGCTAGAAACTGAATTCATTACAAAAAATTCTCAAAATTCGATTAATTATAATCTGTTTTTGTATTTTAAATTTTGCAGCAAAGTTCTATTACAACGGTTCATTTTTGCAACCCAAAAATTAAGAAAAAACCGCGTTCTTTCAGGATTATCAGGCATATTCAGGCTCTCACTAAACGTAGGCCTTTTAGAAAATTTCAGAGCTTTCAATAAGGTTCGTGAGCGGTAAAAGGGCGGAAGATCCGGTAGTAGAGCTTTCTACCGTTTATCGATTCGTTCCGTTTAATAGAGCCTTCTTGGTGCAGGCTCTAGGGGTATTTATTATTTTCCGATAATCTGAGTCCTGAAACTAATCGACCGCAAATAAAACGGAAAAGAAAAAGTGATCTACGATAGTTAAAATCTATTTTGATATGTAAAATTTAACTTCATTCTATTAATTTGCTAACTAATTAATTAATTAACTACCAACTACTAGGAGACTGTCAAAGAAAAAAACGGATTAAATTAATACAGAAGCAACCTTAGTAAAATACTAATGTAATAATATATATTTAGATGAGAAAAAAAAAAGTGATATATTAGCTGTAAGAAATTTTTATATGGCTAAATAAAAATGTACTAACAAACAAACAAACGATTTCAAAGTATTTATTGTGACGTATTCAACTGTGATTTAATTATCTACAAATGAAACATTGGTGATTTTTTAGTGTATGGATTAGACATTGGACTTGGAATAAAGAAAAAAAAATGTGCCAGCGTCTTTAAGTTTTTGTTCTTAAGAAAAAATCTTTTGTTCGTTTGATTGTTTAACCGATTAATCTCTAACTTTTTACTCTTGCAAATTTGTCAAACTGAGAAAAATGGGGCAAGACTACTTTTTTGCGTGATAAATGACGCTTAATACGAGAATAAAGAAAAGCTGGAAATCTCAGAAAATGGGAAAAAAATAAGCTCTTGATATTGTTATACGTCGCAGATTGATTTGATAGTAAATTGTCGGTCCAAATAACGAAAACAGTGGTTCCAAATGTGTTGAGAATTGAAAAGTACTACGTTGGCTGGTGTATAAATAGTGTCAATTGAGATCTAAGATATTTAAAAAACTATACGTGTCGAAATCTCATTCAAGTAAATTTGGCGTAAAATCTTTAGAAAGCATTGCCCGCACTCAATTAATAAACTACCAAACTAAATTCAAAATCAAAAGACGGCGAAATCCCAAAACAAAGCACTAAAAGACTACTTTTTAAATATTTTTATTAATAATGATAATGGCTAATTTTTCTAAATTGTTCCTTTTGTGATAATTGTTCCTTTTGTGATTATTGTATTTTTAGATTTAGCATTGGTAACTCTGTAATCTGAAGTATTGTAATATTTAGTCTTTCTTTTTCTAATATCTGTCCCAGAATGAGTTTTGTAACTCAATTGGGAGTGCAAATTATTTTGTACAAATAAAATTAATAAATAAATACAAATACGTTAAAATATTTGATAACATAGCACGATCAAGTACAATAAATATATAATGGATGGAATAGAAAATGGACAAAGTAGGTAATTGGTCTCGTGAAAATGAAAGTCAACAAATTTGTGTCCACGAGAAGCTGTATTCATGTGAAGAAAGCAAAGATAGTATGACAGGTACGACATAAAGTTTTATCCTCCCTGCCTACATCTTCGGAGAAATGGTGTTAAGGTTAGTTGTTTACAATTAAAATTTTGTACTGTACTAGTTTTCTACAAAAAATTAATTAAATTAATTAAAATTAATTAAACAATAAATTAAAAGAGACAGAGAAGCTCTGGAAACGAATGTGGGTTATCTAGGCGTTTACAGGGCTTATGACATAGGATAAAACATGGGTATAATCCAGTAATTTGTCTACAAGTATTTGTATTCATTCAAAATGTTGTTCAAAAATATTTACTGGTTAAAATAAAAAAGTAAAAATAAATTGAAGAGACATCTTCAGACGTCTGCTAGTAAGTAATCAAGTTTAGATTCGAACCTTACTTACACCAATAAAGTAGATCGCCCAAAAAAATGCTTTAACAATATTCTCAATAGATGTCACTATAGAGAAAGAATATTAAAAATATTCAAAATCTGTCGAAAAAACAACTCGCAAGTGGATTGTTCTGTACATCTTAGATATATACAAGTTTCAAAAATTTGTCATACATGGTTGTCAGATGACAGGCGGAATGGGGAATGTTGTAATTACGTCAAGTGGCCACTTAACCCAGCCAATGACAGTTCATAAGCCCTGTAAACGCCTAGATAACCCACATTCGTTTCCAGAGCTTCTCTGTCTCTGTTGAGATATCAATAATATCTGATATCAGCCCAGCATGGGTATAATCCAGTAATTTGTCTACAAGTATTTGTATTCATTCAAAATGTTGTTCAATAAATAAAAAAATTAAACATGTTTTTGCAAAGTTAAAATAAATCGAAAGAACCTTTTCATTTCCTCTCTGAGACTACCCTGCCACATCCCCTACCTGATCACAGGACACAGCCTTACTCCTAGTCCCATAAACCAGTTGGATTACAAAAACACCATTTCACCCCATAAATCATTTCACGATGTAATAATTGTTAGCCCCTTTCTGAGCCCAGCGCTAGAGCCTTTAGATAATGGAGCTTCTAACCATTTAGGGGTGGGAGATTTCCTATATGGCCTTCGCTATTGTATAAGTTATTGTATTGAAATGAATAACCTAGTAGTAATTTTAATTTAAAACGGAATTCCAAAATATTTTTTTATAAGAATGTTCAGATGCGGACATATTTCATTGAACATAAAATATTAATAAATCTGCCGACAGATGGATCCATTAAATTTATTATTTCTAAAATCCCTTTTGTTTATCCGTTTTAATTTTAATTCTCTAATTTTGACAGCTTACTCAAAATATTTTTTAGTAGAATATTATTGAGCAAGATCTGTTTATTTTTTTATGGTTTTAAAATAAGTCGCTTAAAGTCTTAAAATATGATATGATAGGTATCCCTACAATCATACTAAAGTATGATACATTTTTCATAATAGGCATTTAATAATATTTAGCCATTATTAAAAATAGATTTTAAAAATTTAAAAACCTTTATTTCAGTTGTTAGAAATTTCACATTTTTCACCCACAAATAAAAATAATGACCTGTTGTTCGTTGTTCTGTTAAGACATTTGTGATTTAAATAAAAACAACTCTATTATAATAAATTTAAACAGAGAAGTCAACGTGCCAAAATTTAAGTATGGTAATCTTGTATCGTTAGGCATTGTCATGAGCATTTCAAAGATAATTGGTTTTAAAACAAGTCTAGAAAACCCATGAAGGTGCTTTTTGCACGCCTCGGGGGAAGAATTAAGTACAAAGTCGAATTTGATACACTACTTTTTTCTCGCTTGAATTTGGCCTTCAGTCAAATTACCATAATAATGAGAATGGTATACATTGGATTTTTCAGAGGTCCTTTTTGGGGCCGCTACTTTGTATGTACGTTGTACGCGACGGCTCTTACAACGTAAAGGCAACATTTTTCAGACTGAAAACATTCCATTGTTGACAGCTAGCTGAGTTATATCTGTGACGGAATACGAAATCACAGAAATAAAAGCAGAAGAGACATTCTTTAAATGTGAATTTTAATGTCCAGACTTTTGCCATCAGCGACAATCTCAAAACAGCTTTCTGACCTTACATTTTTACGTTTTTATCGTTCATGAACGTACATTTTCATATAAAAAATAAAGAACATAACGTTTTTATAAAATAAAATTGAAAAAAAATTTCCTCGAGATAAATTCAAGCACTTAAGGGTTCAATCAACAATTTTCTAAACAATAAAAAAATTACTACATTTTGGGTGTTTGTTCGAATACTATACACACATCTGGGTTTAGGAAAGTAGTTATATATTTCATTTTTATATCTCTACAAATATATACCTACTCCCGCCATGGGATAAGCCCAGATTTGTGTACAAGAATTTGAACACACCCAAAATGTTGTAATATAAAATTCCTGGTCTAAATGGTAAAAAAAATTGCAGAGCCATCTGCAGGCGATTACTAGTTATTAATTTAACTCAGAGTTTTAATTACAACAATTAAGTAATTTGCTAATAAAATACTTAACGTCAATATCAATGCATAGATGTCGCTAGTTACGCGCTTGCGAATTCAATTCAATTCTTGTCATATAGCAAAATCAAACATGTTACCTGGTGTGGATATTTGCTTAAACAAGAGGAATGGGGAATGTTGTAGTACGTCAAGTGGCCACATAACCCAGCCAATGACAGGTCATAAGCCCTGTAAGCGCTTGAATATTCATATTCGCGAATTCGGAAAAAATAAATCTAATTTATCTCTGTAGAGATATAGAAATGAAATACAAAAGTTATTTATTAAATTACATTTTGACATCTCAACAGAGACGAGAAGTCTGGGAGGGAATATTAGGGCGTTTACATATCTTATGACCAGTCTTTGGCTGGATTAAGTGGCCACTTGATGTATTACAACGTTTTAGCCTTGTATTTGATATCCACATCTGCCAATAAGTGTTTGGACGCATCCAAAATGTGATATTTTAATAATTTTATTAATTTCTTTCGTATACAAATGAAAGAAAGAAAAAAAAACATAATGCTTTATTTTCATAGACATTTTTAAATGATTACACTGTAGGTAGCTATTCATTCCCGCCAGAGATGGCATCCAGACACTGTTCCCTAAAATGCACTAGATTTGTGTTAAAAACATCAATATTGTAAGTATTTAAATTCATCTTGAAGATCTTTTCATAAATGTTGAAAATTGTTTTGTCAACATGATTTTAATGTTTTTTGTATGAGTACTCATTAAACAAATAAATAATGAACTTGCAATTTTATAACATTATAAAAGTAAAATAGAGTTAAGATAAAAATACTTGATTTTACAGCGCGTAAAGCGTTTATCAACCAACGACAAGTCATAATCCCACTTTAAAGCTTCCATAGATAAAGTTCCGTGACGTTCGAAAACTAAATTTACGTCAATGTTGAAATTTCGTTAGAACCTTGAAAATTATCAATTCTGAAAATCAAATTTTGTAATATTGTAGCATAAATTTCTCGTCTGTCACGTTTGACAAAGTCCTCTTGAAACACCCAACTCTGCCCTACTCGCATTTAATTTTGTCTACTACACCAGGGATAGTCAACTATTTTTGACTTGCGATAGTATTTTTGCTTCCAATGTCAACCAGTTATCTAATCTTAACGTCCTTTTTTTTTCTTTTTAAATCGGGAAAATTGTGAAGCGGGCCTATTTTCCAAATTTTTAAGTTGAGTGGTTTTAAATAATTTAAGATGTTTAATGACATTATATAAACATATGTATAAACATATAATATAATAGGTAAACACTAAGTAATTATTGGTTTCTCTTCGTGCGGCTTCTATCTAAATAGGCTTACCCGCTCCAAGATAGAAGCAGAAGTAGTCCTAGGAAGATTTGGACCATGAACCTAATCTCAATTAGTGTTGTTCTTTTAATCAAAATTCAAACTTTTTAGAGAAAAATACAATTATTAAAACCTTCGGACAAGAATTCACTAGAAAGGGCGGTTCCATGCAAATTTTCTAAAAAAATGCGCTTCTAGGGTTAGTTTCATAACTAACCATCACGCCATTTCCCCGAAGGGATAGGCAGAGAGGATAGAACGCCACACCACTCTGTCCTGGCATACTTCTCTTGCTTACTCCACATTCATACATCTTCTCGTGCACGCACGTCGATTATTCCGACTTCTTACATGCCCACTTTTAAGCACTTCTTTTACTTGATCATGCCATGTCTTTCTCGGCCTTACTCGACTTCTACATCCAGGTACAGTCGCATCATATATTTTTTTAGCCGTTCTTTCATCATCCATTCGCTCTACATGACCGAAACAACGTAAAAGACCTTTCTTGATACCACTTATTATCAATTATCAATTTCATCATTATCAATTTCCACCGTCCAAAGATTCCAGCACTTAAGCCAATTCACGAAACGTGTGACGTAGATGTCTAGTGATAACGTAGATGCCTATTAATGACGTAATGAGCGACGTAGTGGGTAAGTGTCACTTCTCTAAAATTCTTGTTCTAAGTTAGTGGAAGATAAATAATATTTATATAGCAAATTCTTCCCAACGAGATGTAGGTTTTTTTTTTTCACTGCAAAATACAAAAGGAACATCCATATAATTTTCACAACTGTCTTAGAATTCGCCTGTCAAGTTATAACAGTTCACTGAGTGATGTATCTTCTTTCCCTTACGCTTATTAAAAAGAAAATATTGAAAAATGATCGCAATTTGCGCCGTGGTCAACCAGTTGGCCACCCGTGTACTACACGACCTTTCAAATTATTTGGTGGCTGTACACCTGAGTTCAGACTGTACAGTACAGACATATACTGCCATCTAGCGACTGTCACACAAAATGTTCACTTAAATTCCCTGCAACAAAAGGCGATCAATCAATTTGCGTAACGTCATCAATCATTTTTAGGGGCCTTAGAAATATCAAAGGATTTTTTCATGCCAACAGCAACTTCAAAACGTGAGAGCTAAAATGGTCCTTTTCTCTTGGGTATTTTAACGCACAACGAATGTTAGCACATACATCACTTTTCGCTGACTTTAAAAATTAAAAATTTCAGCTTAAGTGAAAATTTATTAAAGACCTTAAACTAACTAACGAACTAACCATCACGCTATTTCCCCGTAGGGGTAGGCACAGAGGATAGAACGCCATACCACTGTCCTGACAGACTTCCTTTGCTTTCTCTACATTTATTCATCTTCTCATGCACATACGCTGGTTATTCCGATTTTTCACATGTCCACTTTCAAGTACTTGACGTACTTGGTCATGCCATGTCTTTCTCGGCCTTCCTCGGCTTCTACATCCAGGCACACTTGCATTTCAACTTCTTTTAGGCGTTTTTTTATCACTAGTCCGCTCCACATGACTAAACCATCGTAAAAGCCCTTTCTTCATTTGGTCGATAATGCATATCTCAGCCTTGCACTCTGCTCTGCATAGTCTTACACCACGCTTCACTAAAAGACTTTATGCAAAATATATTTAATGAAATAAGACTTACGTCAAAACGCATGACTGTCGATTTTATCTTTTAGTCAATAGGGTTCTTCCAGATAACATAAATATTCTCAAAAACGCTGTAAATATTTAAAGTATATTTTTACAATTCCAACGATATAAAACACAATGATCAAAAATTTTGTTTTCATTTATAAATATATGTTTTAAAAACACGAAATTACGAGTGACTTTTAACGCCCGTTATTGGCTAATGACGTCATCCTGTCTACCGGAGTAATTCATTCCGTAGTGAGCGCCTATATTGCTGTGACGTCACACCGCATGCGCGCTAAATGGAGGATTTTGCGAGCGATTTGAAAAAACGCTATTTCAAACCGCGCTAAAAAATTCATATGTATCGTAAAAAATTTAAAAAAATTCCTTGGTACTGTAATTTATCAATAATTTTTTTTAAATAAAAAATAAAAAATCGGGAAGAACCCAATTAGTTAAGTATTCAGCAAATGGATTGTTCTGCTGATATGAGAATTCCATCTTGCATTTATTATTTGCACGACTTCTGGGAATATCTTAATAATCTACGTTTTCTTCTTCCTTCACCACGTTTGCACGTGGAGCATGTGGTCATCACTAGATCCCTCCAGGAGACCCTATCGCCAGCCAGCTCTCTCGCCTCCTCGCCTGCATCCATCATCTCCGCCGAGTACATCTGGAAGATGGTCATCGACGGATCCTGCAGGCGTAAAGAAGAAGCAGCTCGGCTCTCCCGAGGTATCCGGAATACATGCCCAAGCCATATCACGCCCAAGCCAAGGGTATTTTAATATATAGAATAGTGCATAAGAACTTGCTCTGAGGAAATTATCTGGAACATACAATCAAGTCTCCTGGAAAATATTTAGGCTATATGTGTATACAACAGAGATTCTTCTTTTTGGGGCTAAGTTCCGTTGAGCGACAACTCCTTCTTAAGGAGCAGCTTTTTCCACTGGCTTCTGTTCTGGTATGCGGGCGTCTATAATGCATTTCTTGTCATAATACAAACGCAACATTGTTAAAAATAACGTCTTGACGTTGATAAAAACCAACACTTTAAAAATCTATTAACGGGATAATGATAAAGCATAATTAATTTGGAAAACTAAATTACGATGGTTACATAGACTTTTTCTTCTCCTCAACAATCATGTTTCTTGCTCTGTTGAGGTGGTTTAAATGAAGTTAATGCATTTAATAAGCGGCTTCAATTTTCTATGGGGTGAAATAAGAAGCCTCTTAGCTTTCACGTCCTGAATTTAGAGGTTAAGGGATGCTGGGTACCTCGCAGTGCCTATCGGAGTGTGACAAATGCTCCCTCTAAATCAAGGCTCCCTGTTGGTAAATAGCTTGTCTGGGCGAGGATTAGGCCTTGTTTAGATAGGAAATGTCTAGGCGTCTTAACCAATCTTTGCCCGCAAATGACATATAGTAAAATGTTAGTGTCCCTTAGCCGCAACTTGTCCTACTAGTGGTGTAGTGGCGGTGCGTTGGACTGCCATGCAAGAGGTCGCGGGTTCGATTCTCGATGGGGTCAATAAAAAACCTTAATTTAAATGTGATATTCATATGAGATTTCTGGGACTGGCGCTAAAGCGTAAGATTGATCATCATGCCTTTATGTCATAGATTATGAAGATTTACTGCACTTGTCGTGTCAATACAGTGCCCTTTGCACCATTATTGGATGCGAATAGTAGAAGGTAGTAGAAGTTAAAGTATCCGCAGCTAGAGGTGCATATTTTCTAGATCATTTATGATTTATTTACATCAACAAGATGAACCATTTTTTACTACTTATAGTAAATGAAGGAAGTGGCAAAAGGTTCCACCAAAACATAGCTGTTTAGTCTTAAGTTCTATGTATTATAAAAATTGTTTATGTATTTTAAATAAATGTTATATTTTGACAAAACATGAACTTATGGGTTTTAAAGACTATCGTAACATTTTAAATCTTTGAGTAAATGCATTAAATAAAAATAAGAATCATCTACGAAAAATGTCTAGAAAAGCAAGGTCATTAAATCAGACTTCGCCAAACAAATTTTATCTAGAGATCGTAAAAAGCGAAAAAGCAAAGGCTTGGCGCCAAATCAATTCAAGCTCAATGTCTCTTGATAAAACATATCTAAACTACGCCTCATGTAATTGCAATCGGCCATTTTGCTTTGGTAATATTAAGCCTATATCAAGGTTTGATATCAAATACACTACTGGTGGTCAGACATAATTTATAGAGAAATGGCCCCAAAACCTATCGTAAATGCGAATAGGGCTACTTGTGAATGAATCAAATAAATATATTTTATTTAACAATAATTAAAAAAAAATATTACTCTAAACCATATTTGAATTACTTAAGCTCTTCCAATACCTAATGGCCCCATGAGCACTGCATTGTGACACAAAATGCAGTGAATCTCTATCATTTGTCACATGAACAGTCTTACGCTTCACGTATTGAATAAAGAAAATTTAGATTAAAATAAATATTTCATATTGACCACATCGGGAATCAATCCCGCGACCACGTACGTATTAACCCAACGTATTTTTTTTTTTTTTTTTTTTTTTTTTTTTTAAATATAAAAAGAAACATTTGAGCTCTTATGATATACTCAAATATTTCGATTTCGGGCTACTTTCAAATAGTCGGAAATAAATGTGTTAGAAAGCAGGAAACAAGTTGTGCTGGAGTGGGATTTGAACCTAGAGATTCTAATCCGGAATCCTCGAATCCACCGAACCACGAAGTTGATTTTTTTTTAGAGAAATTTTCAAATTGTTATAATACATTGTTTTATTTAATTAAATTAATACTATACATAGAGAAAGCAAAGAAAAAACCGAAATTTAATAAGAATTTGCGCAATTTTGCTCGATCAACGGTACTTCTGAAAGCTTTTACAATAAAAAGGAGAAAAAAAATTCAGAAAAAAAAGCTCAGATTCGAAAGTCATATTCATAAGACTCCAAATATGATGTAGTTTCACCAGTTTTCGGTTTGTAAGAGTTTTGTTACTCCATGTATATAATTTACCCGGTAAAAGTGATAATAATTTCCACTTGTCTTCCGTACACCTTTCTTGGGTTTCAGAATGCGAAACTTGTTCTCATTATTCACCATTATCTGTGTAGGAACTATAAATATAGTTGGAGAGAGGAACTTTCTTTAGAGGTCTTCGGAAACTAAAAACATGCGCAGAAAATGTTTTATTAAGTATTACATAATAATGTGGAAAGGTTGTGGGAATATTTCTCACCTTATCACAGACATCATGAATACCTACTTTAAGGGTATATTTATATTATTTATTTGAAATAAACCCGATAGTGGTTACAGTACACAACGGAGTTCTGGTACCAACCCTTATGTATGGTAGTGAAGCGTGGTGTTGGAAAAAGAAGGATGAAAGAAGACTGAATGCTGTTGAAATGCGATCTATGTTTGGTAAGACTTTGTATGATAGGTGTACAAATGTCGAAATTAGAGCAGAGTGCAAGGCTGAGATAAGCATTATCGACAAAATTAAGAAAGGGCTTTTACGTTGGTTTGGTCATGTGGAGCGAATGGGTGATGAAAAAACGGCTAAAAGAAGTTTAAATGCAAGTGTGCCTGGATGTAGAAGCCGAGAAAGACATAGCATGACCAAGTACGTCAAGTACTTGAAAGTGGACATGTGAAAAGTCGGAATAATCAGCGTGTGTGCACGAGAAGATGTTTGAATGTAGAGGAAGCAAAGGAAGTATGTCAGGGCAGAGTGTTATGGCGTTCCATCCTCTCTGTTAGTTAGTTAGTTAGTGGATTGGAATCTAAAGGTTCGAATCCCACTCCAGCATAATTTGTTTCCTGCTTTCTGACACTGTTATTTTCCACTATTTGAAAGCAGCCTCAAAAATTTATATATTCGAGTATATTATCAGAATCCAAATGTTTCTTTCTTAATAAAAATAAAATATAAAATGTATATTTGAAAAACCTATATAATTGAAAAAAAACAGGAATCTTAGGTCCAAATAATTCAATTTTGGGGCTGCCTTCAGTCAGTGAAATGACTGTGCCAGAAAGTAAGAAAGAAGTGTGTGGAAGTGTGGAATTCATGAGCCAGGATTTTAGTTTATATAATATACCTTCTTTATTTGTGTACTCAAATATTTATTTATTTAATGAATTATTTAGTCAAATTTCATATAAATTTTGTTCTTGCGTTTCAGAGACAAGGTCTTTAAAAAATATATTTAAAAGGTATAGAAAATCTGCAGACAGAAAAGATAAAAATATATTGAAAACAATATTTTCAGAAAGATAAAAGTGCTGGAAGGGAATTTATCTGAGGCGTCATATTGGAAATATATTTTATTTTCACGGTTACTGATAATATATTGCTGCTTGCTTTGCGTTGGGGAGCCTAACGAACGAAGGGTAACTTGGCAAAAAATAAGATAAAAGAAAAGAAATACAAACAATTTGTGAAAAAAACATCTTACCAGAAGATATTTCCCACGTTTTTGCTTCTAAAATTGTCACCATGAAAAATCAATACTCTTATTATGAATAAAAAAAAGTGTTTTATGAATTTGGATGTGCGAATATACGTAAGACAATAATGAAAAGGCTCATTTTATTATATTTTTTGGGGGGCTAGAAGTAAAGACTGCCTTAAAAAATACTAAAACCATCTAGAACTGTAGACATATAGAGAGTTAAACATTCTGCGGCTGAAAAAAAACTAACCATTGATTTATAATTACTTAGAGCGTTCATGAATTTTACCATAGCATCTAAATTGACTTTTTTTACACGGTGTGAACTTTCTGTTGGCTTCGACTGCCGGCAAGAATCCGCCCACAAGACACCGCAAAAGGAATAATAATATATAGGGCTACAGTGACAGTATAAATAAACTTACATGTGGAAAGTTACACCATCTTGAATTTTATTTTATCCTTAATTGACTTTTTTTTTACACACGGTTTCACTACACAGGAAAGCATTTCGGAATGTTTTCTGAACGTTCGACTCAGCCGGCGCGGCGGTTAAAGAAATACTGAATACGCGTCTGGCGGAGTTGCAGGTTTTGGCGGACTTAAAGTGTCATTAATTTTTTGGGTTCAGTTCAAATCTAAGTGTATTAATAAATCAATGGTATTTGGGTTTAAAATTTAAAATTTTATCATAACATCGTTCTTTTACTTATTTGTTAATAGTGAAGCTTTTTTTATGAAAAAACAAGTGACAAAATGGCCGCTCAGTACTTCAGTTTGCAATGTGTGTTTTAAAAGCGAAAACAGCCAATGTTTAAGCACTCTTATCTGTCTTATGTAGGTACCTACGTATACCTAACTAATATATATTCCTGTTAAGAGATGTAAAGTAAATTTTTTAAAAAATCCACTGTCTTTTTTTTATGCAATGGCAAATCGTTTAAACATCAAACATCTATTTATTATTTCTCATTAATTTCGGCTTCGGTTGCATGTTATTTTGATCCCATCAATTTACACATGACATCTACAAAGCAGTTAAATGGCATCCCTAGCGCTGGTCTAATTAGATAGTATATTCTACCATTGCGCATTGGTCCACATGTCCTGTAATTGGTCCACTTGAACATACTAAGATTGGTCCACTTGAACATACTAAGATTGGTTCACTTGAAGCTATACGCCCTCATATTATCGGTCGTCCAACAGCATTAATTTGCTACAAATCCATGGTACACGACCGGCTCCTCTGATTCAATACAGCAAGACAACAATCCTAGCAATTATTCAACTGGGCCACTTAAGCTGACATACTTAATACACGTACATAACCATAAAACATTGCTAATTTATAAACAAACATTAAGAGTATGTCCAAATACTTAAAGACAAAAACTAGATTTTATTAATGGGGGGCCTGACTTGAGTCGATGCGCGGGAGCTGGCGGCTAAACGCTTGGCTTGGGAGCAGTTTGCGGAATCCATATGCTCTACATAGGGAGGCGGTAATATGATGATGATGTATTCAATTCCAAGATAGATTTACCCCACAGTCTCCCCTCCTCATAGTCCTTTAAACCCCCTCCTTCCTTTGGACTCGGCCAGGGTTGCTGCTGCGTCTACTCCGGGCGTGGATAGCGGAGGGCAAGCGGAGGGCTGCGGTTGGGCGGAAGGTAGTTGTAACAAACGATTAAAAAAAGAGGTAGAATTACTATCTTCTCGAGCAGGTTAGGATGGATGTGTTTCGGACGAGCCGAGACAGTAATAGGGGCAATGAAAGCATTTGGTCGCTTATATATAAGGTTGTTTTCTTCCATTTTTTTCCAGTTGAAATTGAATATATTTAATTTCGCAGATAAACTTTAAAGGTCATAAGAGTTGTGCTGGACTAAAAAAAAGGCTCAACAGTCTTTAAAACAGTCTAGGGAAAGGGTGGGGCTTTCTTTGTATTCGTATGATCATTTTATTACATGAAGGTATGATCATCAGTCTAACGGTTCAGAGCCAGGTCAGGTTATAGCATTTGATAAAAAAAAATTGTGAGAAATCTCATTAAAATAAATATTTCATGAAGCCCAATTGGCCCACCACTATCATCATCATCATCATCTCAGCCCGTTGAGGTCCACTGCTGGACATAGGCCTCCCCCTGCCGTCTCCACTCCTCCCTCCACTGTCTTCCAGCAGACTTCCTGATGTCGTCCACCCATCTCATCGGTGGACGTCTTTGAGGCCTCTGGTTCCTAGGTCTCCACACCAGAACGCGTTTCGTCCATCTGTCGTCCGTCATCAAGTAATTCGCTGCACCACGTCGCAGACCTTTGTCTGGCTCTCCATGCTCCTCTGTGCAACTTGCAACTTATGGGAGGATTGCTTGGTCAGAGTCATTGTTTCCGCGCCATAAGTAAGGACGGGCAGAATGCATTGGTTGAATACTCGAGTCTTGAGTGAGTTGGGAATGGAGCTTCAGAATGTGGAATTTAGCTTTCCAAAATTATATATCCCACCACTATACCACGAAATAATCACAGATTTACTAAATAAATATTATTCATGCATCATGATAGAAAAGACAAGAAAAAATAAACAGTTTCATCTCCATAGAAGTAACCCAAACGTTGGGAATAACGTCGCATGTCCTATAAACACAAAAAGCACGCAGGTAATTATAAACGGCAATTAAGTATTCAGGGCGTGAACCTTTATACAAATCCACGTTGCTGTTATCAGGAACTCGGCTCTTGGGGGTTTGTTTGTTAGAACAGTGTTTGTTATCGATCCACGCGTTTGTACAAGTCTGAAATCATAAACGGAACAAACCCAGTTAAACCTATCCAACCCTTTCGGCAACTGTGAGCGAGAGCGACCTATGTAAAAAAAGACATCTTAATATTGCTTATTAAATGGGTGGTAACATTGTAGAATAATATGATTTAATTTATCTGATAAAATGCTTTGTTAGGACCACTAAGTTAATAAACGACATTTTGCAAAAAAATCATACTTTTATGAATTGAATTGAATTATTACTGATTTATCATTACTTTGTATAATACAAAGCAGGAGTTAATTAAAAATTACATTTTTTGCCGATCGTGCCTCTCTATCGCTTGTTCCGCGCTCTCGCTTGCACACTCGGATCAGGCGGAACGTGACAGTGAGTCATGCTTTTTCGTGTGTGCAGCCAGCGTTCATCGGTTTATTAGACGTTATCACGTCAAAAACTGGATTTCACATAAAACTGACACTCCATACTTGAAAAATACTACCGTGTTTAGCGTTTAGTTACCTACTACGTCACTTCCTACGTCATCAATAGGGATCTACGTCATCACTAGACATTTAAGTCACACGTTTCGCGTATTTCGCGTAAGTGCTGGAGTCTTAAGACGGTGGAATTTGATAATAAGTGGTGTTAAGATGATTTAAAATAAACTATAACAATTAATATTTACTTTACCGGTAATTCAACAATGTAACAATATTTAAGTTTGAATTGGAACATCAGCCATAACAAATCTATATACTGCATCAAATTACAGATTACAAAACAAGTTTTTGAAGTGAAAACTTCTTTAGAATCGTTTGGAGTGATTTGAAACTCTATGAAACGAAAAAGCGACACTAAAAAGAGACAAACATATGGATCTATGGGATTTAGCCTGCGAGAGAATGAGATAGAACACAGTTTCCGCCGGCTGGCAGTAGTTCCATCTACCAGTTGATCGCCGGCACCCCTTATACTTGTATAATGTGGAGGTCCTAGGCTAGAAAACAGAATTTGTTCTATTCATGTATCTGAAGCGGTAGATTCGACTCCCAAAATTTTGTAGCAAAACCGAGGGAGAAGGCGCCTTGACGCGGTATTTCACAGATATATTGATAAAATCGAAACAAAAACTTTTGTCTCATACTACTCGTATCATAAGCCGCTCGTATCACTTGTAGAAATTGAAGACATGGATCATGAATAATAAAATGAAAAAAAATTATCAACTGGGTACCAATATTTATAATAAATAAATCCTATAATTATCCCACTCCTGATACTGCATTTATCTCATTCTCTCTCAGCTTAGTTTTATTAAGGTTTCACTTCTACCCGGTGTGAACTGCACACATGTTTTTTTTAAATTACACATGTACACATAAAATAAAAGTAAAGTATACTTATTTATTTCAGTCAGCCACTTACATTCAAAATCCTGCTAAATTCACTACGACTATTACTAATTAGTGTATTGTCTTAACATACATACTGATTCTTTTTCTACACATACGTCGCTCTCTTCACACCGTTTACTTGCTAGGCCTCGTTTATTCAATCTAAGGTTAAAGGACAACCTACAATAGACGCACGGAGTTTTATACGGCATTATCTGAAGTAAGGGTTACTTTGTGTCAGGCCGGCGCGGGCGGTTCTAGTGGGTAGATTTGGGACCAAGTCGGTGGGAGATTAGAAATCAGAGATTACAAAATTGGTCACAAGGGGCCGTGAAACTTGAGTTAATTTACACTGGAACAGGAAACAGGTAACTAGATTATTTATCAACGTCATTTCATATTCCATAAGTATCTTTGGATTCCAGAAATACCCTTCAAGCCAAGCGATCCGTCACCAGTTCTCGCGCATCCTTCCAACTCAGGTCCACGTCCCGCAGCTCTGACAGTGGTAGTAGATTATTCTTCATGATTATTGTTCCGTCTCTGCTCTTTTCTTATATGGATCCAACGAACTGCTACAAGTTGAGCTTCTGCCGTCAGTATACAGGGTGTAACAAAACTCGATGTACAAGCAGGAAACCAGTGAATCTACATCATATTTGGAGTCGATTTTGAAGATTTTTTTTTCATTTGACCCATAGTTTTTGAAAGAATTAAATAATAAGTAAAAAAAAATCTATATTTTTATCGAATATTGTTTGTTTTATTGTTTTTACGCCCATAGGGCATTTACATATACATTTTTACATTATCACACAGTAGGTAGCTATTCATTACCACCAGAGATGGCATCCAGACACTGTTCCCTAAAATGCACTAGATTTGTGTTGAAAATGCCAATATTGTTAGCAAACTTGTTAGCCAGTGCGTGCATTCTTCGTATCGGTGAGTAAGCACTGTAATTGGTCGATGATTGGCTGAATAATTGAATATCATGTATTTGGTCAATTTAATACTTTTCATATATAAAACAAAATAAAAAACAGCATTTTAATATGAATTTGTGAAATTTTACTTAATCTGCGGTGCTAATGAAATCTTTAACGAGAAATAATGTTTTTTTTTCAAGCTCAGATTAAAAAGTCACATTACACATTCGACTCCAAATATGATGTAGATTCACCAGTTTTCGAATACTACTACGAGTTTTGTCACTCCATGTATATATGTGAGATAAAATTAAATAAATAGCTGGAATTTCGATAAACTTAATTAATTTGTTTTAACTACAAAGGGTTGACATGCATATCATCATACCCGCTCCCTATGTAGAGCAGATGGATTTCACAAATGCAAGCAAATTTCCAGGTCAAGCTATCGGCCGTCAGTTTCCGCGCATCCTCCCAGGTCAGGTCTACGTCCCGCAGTTCTGACGCAAACTGCCGACGGATTGCCAACAGCGGACGTCCAGGACGCTAAAAAACCTGCTGCCTCGTAAAATAGGCAAGCGTGGTTAAGGCTCTCACGAGGCATACGTAGTATATGGCCTAGCCAGCCGAAGCGCTTACGCTGGATGACAGTAGATACCTAGGATTGCTGCGTTCGTTATCTCACTTTTGTGTTCCTTACAAAGTCAAACCACCGCACACCTAATATTCTTCTAAGACACCTATTCTCAAAATTCAGAATTCTGCTATTTTGGGCCCTGGTTAGGTGCCATAGTTGGCGACATACATATTCGAGTATGTAAATTGGAATATCTTTTAATTTTTACATTTTGAATAGTATAGTGGATAACTTTTAACTTAAAAGATAAAAGTACAAGTTTTTATCTTCCAAAGTTTTATAAAACCAAGTTTATTTTTATCTTAAAAAGGATCACGTCTCGCTTAAGTTTAACTAGATAAAATAATTATAATAATGATCTTTATATTTATGCACCATAATTTATTATATATATATTGATTCACCATATGCATTTTTCGTATCTCTATTCCTTTTATGTATATTTTGTAAACTTTTTTATTATTTTGTTGTATTTCTATGATAAATTTTAAATTTTTGTTAATGGCTCCCGACGACAAACGGCAAAATTGCGGTTTATCGGGACGGCATTATTTTTTGTTTTCTAATGTTATGTTTATTTTCTCAATAAAGAACACTTCTCCAAAAAAAAAAAAAAAACTTTTATTTCTTTTACTAAAAGCGTTTACTTTTAAGGGACGAATAATCATAGTGTTTATTTAAATAACCGGAAATAACTGTCAATCTGAATAAAATCGATACAGCTGAAAATTTTAGTTTGAAAACAAATTAATGTTCCGAACTCCCTACAAAAATTTTACTCACTTTTCGAGTCATTAAAATTCCGATAGTCGAAATTTTATTATCAATTTTGAAAGATAATGTCGCCGGGTATCGCAAAGTTTGAAGATTAATGAGTCAAAACTAACGATTTTCTGATTTTGTGAGAGTTTAAGTTTCTGGCGTGCTTGATAGTCGTTAGCGCGCAGACTTATCTATGTTTGTGAAGAAATTAAAACATGGATTATTTTAAAGTTATCAAATGTCTTTGAGTCAAGCTTAAAACATTATTTTCAGAAGGGGAACGATTTTATTATCTGCAACAAATCAAACACACATATTTTTGTAATATTTTAATATATTCGTTTAATTTATTTCATGGACATAATGAACATAACCGAAACATCCAAATCATTCAAAATACAATTATGAATAATACGACAATAGATAGTAAAGGTATAACGAAGAGTAGATTATCTAATTAAAAGTTAGAAAGTTTTTTTTTTACGAAAAGACCTACTGTCGTAAAATATGTCGACATCCAAGGTGATGGAATTAAGTAGCAAGATTGCTATATCAACCGGAATAACCATTGGCAGGTTGGTTTTGCATCGTGATAGGTAAAACAATCGATGCTGTCTTTGTCGAAGATAGTTATCAGGTACGAACAGACCCACATCCTTATTATTAAGTGTGCGGTGGTTTAATACTTGGTAAGAAATACAGTGATAATAGACATAGAAACTGATAGATATCATATCTACTCAGAAGGAACCTTAGTAATTTAGAAGGAACCTTAGTAAAATAATGTAATACAGCAAAGTTTCTGAGCCATAAATTTTGGATACCACAACAATAACGTGTTGCAGTTATATCAAGAATAACGTATTGCAGTTACCTTATTCAACCAGGAATCATCCGGTTTTTATTTGGAATGGTAACAAGAATAGAACCGCTTGATGGAATATTCGTAAGAGATTTTATTTCTTACACTATACATATATACGAAATTAAGATATTTGAAATCAGTGTATACCTATTAAAACATAAAAAGCATCTTTGTGATCAGTTATAAATATTTAGATGAAAAAGAAAAAAAAAAGCATTATTTTAGCGGTAAGATTTTTTTTTATAGCTAAATAAAAATGTACAAACAAACAAACTACGAGACGTGGATTTGATTTTGGAGAAACTGGTCGTGGAATCCATTTGCTCCACATAGGAAGCGGATAGTAATGATGATGACTATAATTATTGAACGCATGTTTAAATGATATATTTAACTTAAAAGCTTTATGCTAAAAATATGATTAATATTATAACGCTAATGTGTATATTTTTTTAAAACATCAGTTTGTTGATCTAAGAAAATTTTAATATCCACCAAACCGCCATGCATAGGTACCAACTATTTTAATTTATGAATTGAAGGTTACCAAAGTTTTATTTAGATTAAATTGTGTTATGAATGGAACCTTCATGTAAAAAAAATGATCAAAACCCACGGCACATGGTGTACAAATGCAGTGCTCTATGCACCATTGGGTGTGCGGATAAGGGAAAGTAATAGTAGTAGTAGTATGAACGAAATCGACACGTTATCAAACCAATTACAGCCTCGAAGATTTTTTAGGTTAGCATTCAAATGCATTGGCGTGAAAAGTGCGAACGTTAAAAATGCATTTGAAAAATTAACCAAATCGCTATCGGTAAAAGCAATTTCGTGAGGGAATATACGAGTATCTACTCGTATATGAAATTTCGGCCAACGAATGAATGTTCAGAACAGAAATTGGATTAGTGACCGCCCAAGTGAACTGAAAATTTCAATTAAGCCCCTTTTTACCAGTAAAACGATATTTCCGGACATTTTTCTTTCGAAATGATATTTCTTTAATCAGGAATCTTTTCATCAATAAATCCTATCCACCGAAGCGATTTTTTTCCCGTTGTGGAAATTTTCCAAAGTCATTTTCAAAGAATAATTATTATTAAATTTTCTGCCGTGTTGTGGTAGGTAGGTATTTTTAGCTGAAATCTTTATCCAATTTTGAAATTAGAGACAGCTGCAAAAATGATTCACTCTGTAAGCTTTTTTCAAAGAAATATGTAATTGATTGCACATAGTAGAATTCTGCGTATGAAACAATGATATTAATGTAACATTAATTTCATACCAATGATATTAATGTAACATTAATTTCATACCAATGATATTAATGTAACATTAATTTCATACCAATGATATTAATGTAACATTAATTTCATACCAATGATATTAATGTAACATTAATTTCATACCAATGATATTAATGTAACATTAATTTCATACCAATGATATTAATGTAACATTAATTTCACATGATATTAATGTAATTTAATTTCATACCAATGATATTAATGAAACATTAATTTCATCCCAATGATATTAATGTAACATTAATTTCATACCAATGATATTAATGTAACATTAATTTCATACCAATGATTTTAATGTAACATTAATTTCATACCAATGATATTAATGTAACATTAATTTCATACCAATGATATTAATGTAACATTAATTTCATACCAATGATATTAATGTAACATTTAATTTCATACCAATGATATTAATGAAAAATTAATTTCATCCCAATGATATTAATGTAACATTAATTTCATACCAATGATATTAATGTAACATTAATTTCATACCAATGATATTAATGTAACATTAATTTCATACCAATGATATCAATGTAACATTAATTTCATACCAATGATATTAATGTAACATTTATTTCATACCAATGATATTAATGTAACATTAATTTCATACCAATGATATTAATGTAACATTAATTTCATACCAATGATATTAATGTAACATTAATTTCATACCAATGATATTAAAGTAACATTAATTCCATACCAATGATATTAATGTAACATTAATTCCATACCAGTGATATTAATGTAACATTAATATCATTGGTATGAAATGAGAAGTTCCAGAAGAGATAAAAAATTAAAAAAAGTGTCTGTATCTAAGTATAGATTAAGAAGATCTCGAGTAGTATTAAATAATTATGTTTAAGGTTTTGCTATTTGCACAAAATAATAAGTGTTTATATTAGGACATACGTAAAAAAATAGGTGAGTACTAGTTTAAGAACAAATAAAAAATTATAATAAAAAATATATATTATGTATCTTGTTAAATTCAAATTATATTGTTTGCTTCGAACAAGAATTTCAGAGAAGTGTCATTCAAAACTTGAAAAATACTGCCGTGTCCGCGGTGTCTTGTATCCACTACGTCACTCACTACGTCATCAATGGGCATCTTCGTCATCACTAGACATCTAAGTTACATGTATCGTGTATCGACCTAAGTGCTGGAGTTTTTAGACGGTAGAATTTGATAATAAATGGTGTGAAATTAACCCAAGGAAGCGTATATTTTTAGAAAATTTGTATGAAACGCCCTTTCTAGTAAATTCTTGTTTGAATATTGTTTGATATTTTTGTTTCATTCGGTCAAACCTGCGACGAAAATTAAATAAACAGTCCACTTAAAAATATCATATTATATACTTATATGATGATGTATTATTGGTAAAAAAAAAACTTCATTTTGACATGGGATTATCAAGTACGACAAATACATTTAAGTGGACATATGAAAAGTTGGAATAAGTGACGTGCGTGTATGATGAGAAGAATAATAAATAATAATATCGAAGAAGCAAAAGAAGTGCGCTGGGAGGGAGTGGTGTGGCGTACTATCCTCTCTGCCTACTACTTCAGAGAAATAGCGTGATCGTAACTAGTAAGTAGATAACTAACCATCACGCCACTTCCCCGAAGGAGTAGGCAGAGAGGATAGAACGCCATACCACTCTGTCCTGACATACTTCCTTTGCCTTCTCTACATTCATACATCTTCTCATGCACATACGCCGATTATTCCGACTTTTCACAGTCACTTTCAAGTACTTGACGTACTCGGTCATGCCAGGTTGTCTTTCTCGGCTTTCCCCGGCTTCTACATCCAGGCACACTTTAAACTTCTTTTAGCCGTTCTTTCATCACTTATTCGCTCCACATGACCAAACCATCGTAAAAGCCCTTTCTTAATTTTTTCGATAATGCTTATCTCAGCCTATCATACATAGTCTTACCACACAGAGAGATGACATTTCAACAGCATTCAGTCTACTTTCATCCTTATTTTTCCAACATCACGCTTCACTACCATACATAAGGATCGTTAGTTATTTACATAAATAAGTAATTATATCCCTAGGAAAAAATGCAGTCTAATAAATACTCGTATAACAATGAAAAATGATAAGATTGTAATAGGATTTCTTAATAATCCAAGAAGTTTTTGGTAGATGGTTATTGGTTTAACCTTTTACCTGCCGTAGCATTGCACAAGGCTCTCATTATTCTCTAAAACAATTCTCAGGTCTCCATATATCTCTTCCCTAATGGATATCGATAATTTAGTTTTTTCGGTCTGTTGCTCAATCACAGATAACTATCGACGTAGTTAAAAACGTGCTATCCACGTGCTAGCCCTAACGATTTGACCGATCACAATTCGATACCGTGGTATCGGTTCGGCAACGTGTTCGCCGGGCCGAGCATGGCCGAGCGGGGCCGATGCGCGCAATATCTCGGCCGTACGTCAAACGTTAAATCAACGCGCTTGTCGGATTTTTTATTATGCCGACTGCTTTTCTCAATATTTGGCTTGCCGAAAACCGGCTAAATTATAATAAAGATTGAATGAAGATTTGTGCGAATAAGATATATCTCGGGAAATGGCTCGCGACTAGTATGCGCTCGTTTAATAATCCCGATCGATAACTTTAAACGCGTGTTCCATTGTGATCGCGAAAACGTTAAACATCCATGGGTAAGAAATCGTTATCACGTCGCTTATTACCGAGTCGGCAGTGATCTGTGATCGAGCAACTGAGGAGCTTCGTAAAAACATGGCAACAAATGTGAACTAGACTACATTAGTCTCCTCCAAGGTTGCAAGTCGGTGGTAAAATCGATCCAAGCTGATATGTGAATATGTTCTTTTGAAATAAAGTTTATACATACAACAAATTTTTAACTAATGACAAAGTTATTTAATTATTACAGCCTAGAATTTTTTCGAAAGAATTTAGAAATATTTTTTAATGACTTAACGTAAAACTAGAACTAGTTCTTAATAAATATGAAGTAGTAGTATAAAGTTTATAAACATTGCTATAAAAACTGTTGAATATCAATCTACTTTTCTTTTTTTCAATTTATGTAAACGTAAAAAAAAAAAAAATTTATTTAAAGTAAGACAAGAGAATTTAGGCTTCGAACAAGATTTGACATCTACGTCACATGTTTGTATTGGCCTAAGTGCTAGAGTCTTTAGACGGTGGAATTTGATAATAAGAAGTGCTTTGAAAGTAACCCTGGGAAGCGTTTTTTTTTTAAAATTTGTATGGAAACGCTCCATCTAGTGAATTATTTTTCGAAGTATTTAGGTGTGATAATTTGTGATTGCTATTTATTTGAAAAACTAAAGTTTTTGCGACAAGCAAAAATATTTGTAATTTATGTCGAAAGACTTATAAATGAAATAAAAGGATGTATTTTTAAATAACCCTTCGGCGTTTTATTTATTTTGCGTACACGAATTGAGTTTATTGATAAAAAATATTTTTTCAAAAAGCAAGGGGCAATCAGCAATATAGCACTCTTTTGTTAAACAACTTCAATAAAATAACAAGGAAATGTCTTGTCAAAGGAACTCCGAGCTTTCTTTTGCCGCTCAATAAACAAAAAAATAATAGAAAAATAACAATCGTTGATTTCTATAATATCAGACACTTGAAGAGTAGATTGTTTGATATCGGCTGTGTTTAGGTAAAACGGCGTTATCCGTATTATTTTATATTCTTATTGTTTAACCCTCGCCTTGCGGTGACGTAATCCACGTTGCAAAATCTCACTAGATAATAATTATCTCCGTAAATAATCAATATATAGCCCTGACATTTTCGCTAATCTTCTATCCAACCTTTTTACACAAAAAACACACTTTTTGAAAAAAATTGATTCATAATAAAATTTATATTTTTTTAAATGCGTTTTTCAGCTTTAAAAAAATGAAAATGAGTTATTATGACAGACAGAGATTAACTACACACTGATAATAAAAACATTTATATTAAAAATACCATTTTAAAGTTATGAATCAGTATTTTGTATGGGTAACCCGAGGTTACATCACCAGATGCCGGGAATCGTTCCAAACACAGTACTTGAAGCGTTGTGCTAACTGCTAACAATTAAAAAAAATTGAAAATCAAGTACACTAGAGCCTAGAGAATAAGTTTTTTTTAATTAATATTTTTATTGAATTAAATGAATTGATAATTTTTTTTTTAAATAAAAATGCTTTGTGTAATATTATTTTTCATAATTATTTACAACCTTAACGGCCAGTTCTCTTAATAGCAGACAGAGGGGAACAAAATCACCCAGACTTGAAAAAATCTGGGAATCGGGCCCCGGAACCTCTATAACGTAAGTCCAGCCTCTTAGTCACTAGGCTAAGACCATTAATAATCAAAATCTAATAAAATGTGTACATTAAGTAAATTATTCATTATCAAGCAATCGTTTCAAATATAATATTTTACGAGACTATTGAATGACAAATGTTAAATATCCTGATGTTATAAATTATTTTTGCGGTACGTTAAAGAGTTTTTTCAAATAAAATACGTACATAATATTTTATTCTAAAACATGAAATTCCACCAAGAATTTAGTCAACCACACAATATAATTATTATACATAGTGTCTTAAAACTCGATATACAAGCGGAAAACCAGCGAATCTACGTCATATTTCGTGTCGATTTGGTAATTACAATTTTTTTATTTGACTCATAGATTTCGAGAAAATTGAGTACGAAGTTAATTTTTGCAAATTGTTATCAAATATCATTTATTTAGTCAAATCAATACTATTCACAAAGAAAACAAAATTAAAAAAAAACATTTTAATAAAAAATTTGCTCAATTTCACTTAATTTGCCATACGTATAAGAGCTTTTATGAGAAGAAGAAAAAATATATATTACACATTCAACTCCAAATATGATGTAGATTCACCAGATTTCGGGTTGTACTACAAGTTTTGTTAAACAATGTGTAGAAAATACTCACAAATTTTACAGTTATCATTTTTATTTCAGATTTTGTCATTTCATTATCGCGGGTTCTAGCCCTTTTCCTTAACACAGTCGATATTATGATAAACCGTAGTGGAGTTCCGCCGTTGATTTTCTTTTGCGTTTCATTTTTCTGAAGCAACACTCACCCCACGCAGAGGAAAACTCATGGAAAATCGAAGTGGAGAGTTCCCATGAAAAACACTTAAACCAGAATAAATTCAGAATGAGAAAAGCCAAGCAAATAATCTTAAATTTTCACATACACATTTTCACAATTACGAATTCCTTTCTTACTGCTCAGATGCGAATTTTATGTTCAATATATAAATGTGCAGAAAAAATTGGTTGGTTTTCTCATTTCCTATTCATTGTTTATTTTCTTTCTACATACATTTCTTTATTTCATCTTGATATGAACATGAGACGTATGTTGTGTTTTCTTAAGCATAAAAGAAGTTCAATAATTTTTTTGTATACTTTAGCAACACAGAATTGAATACAAACAGTTATTTTAAGGTTATGAAAACCAAAATTTCTTAAATCAAAACTAGATGAGGTCATATTGAAAAGGCTTTTTATGTATTTTGTTTCGATAGTGGCAAATAAAAACTTATCGAAAGAAGCAAAATTGGCAGTACACAACGGAGTTCACATGGAAAACGGTAAATCGCTTATTGGGAAAAAATGTGAACTCTCTCGACGACGTTGTCATGAAATACATAGGCTCAGATACAAATGTAAAAGACATAGTAAATAACTTTGCCTACAGTTTTGTTTCGGAGGTAAAGAAAATTAAACATAATTGTCAAATCAAACTTCTACCAAACGACTCACCACATGCTAATAAACAAATGCAATCTTTACGTATCCCATTTGCAAAACCAACAGAAATTCAAAAAATCATTTCTGAACTAAATCCCACAAAAATCTCCCGGGATAGATTGTATTAGAGTAAGGGATGTCAAGTTTGTGAAAGATAACATAAGCGCTACGCTATGTAAAATATTAAACATGTGTATTTCTAAGGGTATGTACCCTGACAGTCTAAAAATATCAATAATAAGGCCCATTTACAAAGGAAACTCGCACAAAGAATACTATAACTACAGGCCCATATCTATTTTAACATGCATAAATAAAATATTTGAAAAACATACCTGGTCCAAAAAATAACTAAATATCTTGACAAGAATGCAATCATAAACACCCAACAATACGGATTCCAAAAAAGGAAAAACACAACGCAGCTCTTGACTGATTTTGCAAATACCATAAACCAGGCGTTAAACAACAAGAAACACGTGATAGTTATATTTGTGGACTATGCAAAAGCCTTTGACACCCTGGACCATCATCGCCTTGAAGAATGCTTGGATGACGCAGGGATCAGAGGAAAATACAAACAACTGCTATCTAATTACCTACAAAATCGACACATAACAGTCAAAATAAAAGACACTTTAAACAGCAAAAAAAACAAGAATAAATACGGGAGTGGCACAGGGATCGGTCATTGGACCCTTAGAATACTTGCTTTACTGCAATTCCATGGCTAAAGTCACAACACAAACAATCTGCTACCAATTTGCAGATGATACAGCTATAGTATCAATCGGTGACTCACAAATTGAAGCACAGCAGAAACTGCAATCTGACTTTAACCAAGTGATAAAATGGTCACACGACTACGGCTTAGTAATCAACATGGAGAAAACAAAAATGATAAACATCACCTCCCCATATAAAAGACACAGGGAAGAAACAACAATATATGCTCACACATACGAATGTTTTCATGAAGCTCTACGAGACTGTGTTTGCGCAAAAATAAATGTTGTGCAAAAGTACAAGTACTTGGGTATTATTATAGATTCCGTATTCAACTGGGAGGAGCAAGTTAAGACGGTATGTAATAAGCTAAGGGTATGCCTCTTGAATATGTACCATCTAAAATCATACCTGCCATACACAGTGCTAAGACTGGTTTACATGGGGTTGGTCGAGCCGATTATTACTTATGGACTAAGAATATGGGGCCTTACTTTTAAATCTTATATGGACAGGATCTTAAACTTGCAAGTCAGAATAATAAAATGCATAGTTCCAAAATATATAAAGAAAGACGCAAAAGAAAATCTCAATATATTATTTAACCATGTCAACGTCTTATCTGTGGAAAATCTATGCAAATATAAAATAATGACAGATCATTTCCTTGACGATGGGCACAAAATAAAAATATCACACCCGATTGAGACACGATTAGTTTCGGCACAGCGGCTGAGGCAGCCTCGGCAGGTAAACTATTACGGGAAAAGAACATTGGCGTGTGTTATTCCAGATCTATTTAATCGGCTCCCAAAAAGTATTTATGAAGAAAAAAATATTATTAAATTTAAAAAAAACCTTAAGACCCTCTTAAAGGGCACACAGTGATTTGTTGCAACACTACCTACTTAAAATAAGAATATACTTATAATGTTAGATAATTTGTGTAATAAAATAAGAAGAAAAAAAAAAAGTATTAAAATGTAATGTAACCCGCAGACAAGCCCCGGCTTTGCGGGAACAATAAATACATTTTATGTATTGTTTATAAAAACATGTTTACTTTAAAATAAAATATTAAAAAAAAAAAAAAAAAAAAAAGTTCTGGTACCAACCCTTATGTATGGTAGTGAAGCGTGGTGTTGGAAAAACAAGGATGAAAGTAGACTAAAAGCTGTTGAAATGCGATCTATGTGTGGTAAGACTATGTAGGATAGGTGAACAAATGTCGAAATTAGAGCAGAGTGCAAGGCTGAGATAAGCATTATCGACAAAATTAAGAAAGGGCTTTTACGATGGTTTGGTCATGTGGAGCAAATGAGTGATGAAATAACGGCTAAAAGGAATTTAAATGCAAGTGAACCTGGATGTAGTAGCCGAGGAAGGCCGAGAAAGACATGGCATGACCAAGTACGACAAGTACTTGAAAGTGGACATGTGAAAAGTCGGAATAATCGACGTATGTGCATGAGAAGATGTATGAATGTAGAGGAAGCAAAGGAAGTATGTCAGGACAGAGTGGTATGGCGTTCTTTCATCTCTGCCTACCCCTACGGGGAAATGGCGTGATGGTTAGTTAGTTAGTTGTTTCACTGAAGTTAAAAATGGATCTGTGTTGTACAAAACAAGAGAGAAAAAAACTATTACAATGTGCATGAATAAAATCACTAGATTATTTTGGCAGGTTTTTAAACCCGAGTCCACTTGTTCTGATTAGGCGCTTTATCCGATAAAAAATTTAAAAAACCACAACAAAATAACTGAAATCCACTAGTTTCCAGGAAAAAAAATATAAAAAATAATCCACTTTAATATAGGTAGTCAAAAATTTAAAGTTTTAAAATGGTCTCTGTTGATTTGACCCAGTTACGGCCAACTTTGGAACGGGTAGATTTTAGAAAAGTTTAACTAAGATGTACCAAAGCGATAGACTTCTACATTCTTTGATAGCTATAGAAGTGTAAAACCGAGGAGCCAAATGAGTTGTTAGTATAAATAATGATACAAAAAGTTTTGTACAAAAAAGGGCCTATTTAACTTTAAAGTTGTAAGTTCTCGTCAGCCGCAACAACCCCTCTTTTGACGAAGTCAAAAAGCTTGTTTTAGATTTAGATATATTCTCCATCTTGTGTATTTTATTCGCTGAGATGGAGGTGGAAATATAATTAAAATGGCTTAATTAAAGTTTGGGGTGCCTACCAAAATAACTTGAGGTAAAATAAATTAAATTATTATTTTATTTGAAAAGCTCTCAACCAGCCAGTGCTACCAATTAAAATATAAAATTAACTGTGGTTTGCGAATAAGGCCTTAAAAATAATTGTTTTTCATTTTGGTAGGTATTTTTTTCACTTTAATTTTTTAAATTTTTTTTAGAAATTAATTTTTTTTTTTAAATAACATTACATAGGAAAAAAAAATAAAGAATGCTTTTTCTTTTTCAATCTAATGCTCCCTAGGAGTTTTTACAAATAAACTCAGGGACACAAATAAAAAAACACACATCATTTTATTCTAATACGCACTGACATCACGAATTTTAATATTTTGAGAAAAACGAATTCTGAAACATAGAAATGACTATCTTTTATTTCATTAAATTGCAAAAAAAAGGTTTTTTTATATAAATCACCTTTGTTTAAAAAAAAAACTAGGATTTTTAAAACAATTCTCTTATCATTCATTTTTAGCACAAGTAGTGTAATTTTAATGATTTTGTCTACTTTTTCACTTGTTTAAATGTTCAAAGCAATATCAACCTCATCACACAAACAAAAAACTATTTCCCCGAAATGTTGATTCCAGTCCTGTTCAGCTATTTATAATTTGTACCGTGTCGCAGTCTTCAAAGCTCCGGGAACGAGGTAGGTCTATGGAAAAGCGCAACAAAGAATGAAGCGACCTA
>JAGVSP010001258.1:0-45474 GCA_022494985.1 Micrasema minimum
TCCACAGTGCAAAGCGCTCAAATTTTTCCTTCAAACTCAACGTATCCAAATAGTGGAAAGAGCTATTTCCTATGCAACCAAAAAATGTGAAGACTTGGATATTTCAATTGAAAGAAGAGGAAGGAGGAGATTCCGGAAACGTATGCCAGGAGAAGAGGCCAAAGACTCTGGACTTACATTGCCACAAGAGCTGCAGAGAGCAATGTTAGAATGTGTCGATAGATTTTATGAGGAACTAAACCATGGATACAAAGCAATGGATGACATCCTAATAATATTTGGTGTTGTGCAGCCAAAGAAGAAGAAGAAATTCGTGCTATAGTATCAAATTTATCATGAATTTTCTGATGAAGACATTATTTTTGAGATTGTCTGACTGCTTGGAAGCATTATTTTTGAGATTGTCTGACTGCTTGGAAGATTGTCTGACTGCTTGGCACTGCTTGGAAGCCTCCACTATTTCTTGCCAAGTGGCAGTCCAGTGGACTACCCTGGAAGTTCTGAGATTCATTGTAAAATGGGACTATTCTGAGTCTGTACCGAATCTAGCGCTGTGTCTCAGATTCTTCCTAACTATTTGCGTTTTGGTGGGTTCGTGTGAAAGAAGCTTTACAAAATTAAAGTTAATTAAATTGTATTTTAAAGCTACTATGAGCTAAGCGTGACTAATCAATCTCTCTATTTTGTCAATTGAAAGGGAAAGAAAAGTAAACTTTGACAATTTGATTGAATATTTTAGTAAAATAAAGTCGCGTATGCACATTTAGTAGGTATTTGTTGTTTTATTTTTGGGGGTGCTCATTTGAAAACCACCCCGGGTGCCGACCCATGCTACGCCGCCACTGGGTAAGTGACCTTGTTGTATTGCTTACCTGTAGGTCAGCCCTGCACTCCTCGAAGGCCCTGTCCTTGTGCGTATCAGTGATCTCCAGGGCCCAGTACATCTGGACGTACTTGAACACCATGAACCCTCCTGTCAGCTCAGCCCACACCTTCAGGAGTACATGTCTCAAATCTGCAGTGCCTGTAATGTGGTTTTTAAACTATGAGTAGGTAGGTAAGACAGCACATGATAAATTCTAGAATAACTTTATTATAACCGGCTTCCAGTTAGAATGTTATCAGATATTGTACCTTCAACATACTCTTCAAGGTGGGTGTATGGACAAGCTGATGCATCTCCCCAATTTGCTGCCCACCATATCGACAGCAGAAACAGGAATATGGCATATGTTGCCACACCAAAATTGTCAGCAACTAATGCAAACAATCAAAAATTCATTCAATACAATATTAGAAGAGACATTAAAAAATCGTCTGTGCAATAATTCATCATTTTAACACAAAAGGCAATATTTTATAATATTTAAAATAAAGAAATTTGGTAAGTAGGTACCTACATCAATTTTAAATTTTATTTATTTTTTGCGTGATTTTTTTTTAATACTCGCTGGGAAAAAAATGATTACACAAGTGAATCCAAAGTTTTAATTGGTTCAGTGTCAATTTAATAATAATGTGTTGTAATATAAAAAAATGTTTTTGATCTCTTTGGAATAACTTCATCTATCTCCAATCTACACAAACATCTCCATGATGCAATTGATGCAACTTTTATTAATATGCAAAGACATAATAATTGCGTAGTTTTTATGGTTTTAATATGTTGATGGACAAAGGCAGGGATTATAGATAATAGGTATCTACCTACCTCAGACATAAACAAACTTAGTGGAATGCTTATGCTTATAGGGAGCGGATATGTAATGAGTTATCGTGAATTGAATGTTAATATCAGTAGGTGTCGGCCAAAAACCACAAATAATTAAGTTTTAGTACTTTTTAGAAATGATTACTCGAAAAAAATTGTAGTTGATGTCATTAAAAGCTCCGAATATGTTAAATCCAGAGTTTCGAGCTAAATCAACGTTTATATTGGCTGCTTAATCCCTTTTGGCAAATGGAATGGTGTCCATTATGACAAATTGTACAACAGCCGTACGATATAATTTGTAAAAAACTAAACCTTTGGTACAGACCTGAAGACGTTTTATAAATAATTTCAGCATGCAATTATAAAAAAACTATATTTTATTGACCCAACGAACCCTAAAAAAATTGAGTAGTAAATTACATATTTGTAAGTTTTTTCCATCGATGTTTTGCAAACTTAAGTTACAACAGCAAAAAATAGATTAGTCAAATTTTAATTCATTATGTCTATTTTACGGCTGCATTGCGAATAAAATAATGAAAATAGGTAGGTAATTATTATTTTTTTCATTTGACAAACATTGAAATACTAATCATGATATATTATAATTTAATGTGTTAACAAACGGCAATCACGACAGTTAGTTGTTTCCATTTTGTTCATTTTTTAAATTTTACATCTTCATCCCGCTCAATGACGCTAGTCGCTAGTTCCGTGACATTGCTGCCACCACAATAAAAAAAGTTTTTAACAGAGGGTACTTATTTAGACACTAAACATAGGGCCAGTGTTATAATGGAAAAGTATCGAATTAAATAATTTGCATAGCGCGTAGGTACTACCTATAATTGAACAAGACAAATGTTGTTAGCACAGAATACCTAGCGTTTATTTTACTAAAATCAGAAAGTGAAAAATAATGAAACTTTAAGTAAAATATATTAAAAAAAACACATTTGCATGAGTGGAATTTTAAATTATAGGAAATTTCCATAATATGCGGTGGATTAATTTGTTATTGTTAATTTTTAGTTAAGTTTTAGATAATGCATTATGTTGGTTTACAAAACTTACTTATAATTAGCTCAAAACAGCATCCACATAATTCGGCAGTGGCAATGGCTTCCTCAAACAAAAGTTTTACAAAAGGCTCCTTTACAAACTTGTTGACAGCTCTTCGGGCGCAGTGCGCGAGTAACGAAGTTAGCAAAATAAATAGTGTCGACACCACTAATGGCGCGAATGTCATTTTGTTCACCTGAAAAAATCAAAAGTAGCGTCAATCAAATAATATATTTTCCCCGTACAGTTTGGTACTCATCGTTCACAGTTATTTTACCTCTGACAGCTATTGTGTTTCGTATTGAAACAACTGATCAAGATTCAATGCACTTAGTGTATCAATGCAGTGCCTTAGACGGGCTATGGATTAAGCTAACTAGCTGATCTCAAAACTGTCTAAGTAGTTTTGAAGTCCAAAAAAAATAAAATAACATAGCTGTCAGAGGTAAAATAACTGAACGCACAGATACAACCTACTTGGGTATAACCCTATTTTTGTAATTTAAGTGCAGTTATTTTGTTTGTCTGCAGCGTAAGACTGATCAACTGTCTACATGTAACAAATTATCAAGATTCACTGCACTTGGTGTACAATATGCAGTGCCCTATGCACCATTAGGGAGAGTAATAGTAGTATTTTGTTTCCAACATGACTCCATCGCCCGATATTAAATCAATGGGACGCGTTTCTGGTTTGGAAATTCGATTTTGCACAATTTTTTTTCACACCAACAGTATAGAAACCATTGTGTGATATCGATTATGCACTTTTATTAATTTACTCAAGGCAAAATACTATTTAGTGGTTAATATTAACTTTGCCAGCGTTGGCAACTATTTACACGCTATTATCTCTTTCCATCGCACTGACATTTATCGGATAAACTTCTTTAAAATTTACCTACGCCCTCTATCGACGATAGCGTGTTGGCGGCCATGTGTGTGGATAGCCAGCTTAGGTCGAATAACTCAAAGTTGCTAACATTCAAATGCTAGATGCTAAATAGGTACCTACCTTAAATACTTATACCTAAACAAGATATTTCCTACACCTAAACAAACACTATAATGTTTGTTACCTTTACCTAGGCCCATTTTACAACACCCACACTCCTAAGATTAAGATAGTGTAAGGTGCCTACCTACTTATACAGCGGAAAAATCAGCAAGATTGTTTTTTAGTAATTGCAACAAGTTATAAAAATTTCCGAAAAGAAAACACTAATGAACACTTTATTGAACGAAACACAGCAAATAATATATCGAGTATGTAGGTATTAGCATGTGTTTTAAATAATACACACATCAACTGTTTACTTAAAACACAATTGAACAAATTAACTGTAGTAGAAGCTAACTTCCATTCGGTTTTTAAGCGGGAAAATGTGAAAAAAAAATCACAAAATGGCGGATGCGGAGAAAACTGTTTATAGTTTATTATTATACTTACAAAAAGACAGATTTTTTTATTTCAACAACTTATTCGTAATATGATTATGCGGGTTTTTAGCGAGATCATCTTTGGATGAGAAAACACCCAGAGGTTACGCACACAAACCTTGTCCTCCATTTAGAATGGAGTTCAAATTCTTGCTCAGAAATTCAGTCTTGTACAAAACAGGATGAGGCTTCGTTTAATAACATACACATAGGTACCTAATAGGTATGTAGGCGTATTGAGCTTTCTTCGCTCGAAAATAATATTTACCTAAGTATAGTGAAAAAACACACGAAACCATGCATTTTTTGAGGTTATCTTATTGTATATTTGTAATATTTTGTTTGTAAACTTCAAAATATTTGATAAAGTCGTAGAAACATGCATAGTTTTCATATGTTTTCACCATAAATTGTCGTCCGAAGATTGCGCCTAAAACGAGTTTTGAGGAAGCGAACGATGAATCCTTGGTCGAAAATCAAAACCAAAACATACTATGTAGGTAAGTACAGAGTAGGTGGATTATTGTTTATAGCAGTGGAATTTAGTTTAAAGATATTATAAATATGTGTAAATAGGCCTAAAAGCCACTTAGAATTTATATCAAATATTATGGTTTTATATTAAAAATAACAAATTATTTTTGAAATATTATTTAGAAACATACCTACAGGTATGTTTCTTACTTATTATTAATACCTATAGTTTTTGGATAAAACATAGTTTTTATTATTAAAAAATAGTTCTTTAAATAATTTAGTTAAATCTCTCACACAGATTTAGATGTTCAGTTTTTAATTATTAAAAGCGATATAATTTTCCAAAAACAACTTTATTTTAGACAGGAAACCTACACAAGAGATGGAAATTTATCTTATCTGAATTATTATATTATATTATATTAGTAGGTACATATTAAAATTTTATTCCAACAATGTACCAAGTATTTTAATAAAAAATCAATGGAGCTATTTTTTGATGGTCGCATTTCTGCAATGCACTTAATTTATAAAATCCAAGGATTTTCTAATCTTAGAAAATTGTCAAAGCTCATTTGAAAAAATCGCAAAACTTACCTTGATGACTATCTTCAAAAAGATGCCCAAAACGTCGATTGTAATCTTCATTTTGAAGTTGCAAATCACTTCTTACAAAAATAAAAATACTCTGCAATTTTGCAACAAAATGTTTAAATCATCTCTTTTTTAGGAACCTCACGAAGTCACTCGACACTAAGTTAAAGTCATTTTGACTTCCGTCTCGTTTTTGAAATGTCCTAGAAAATAAAAGAAACACCGCGTCAGAATAGAAAACTAAAAATATTTCGATTTACTGAAATCACACTAAACTTTATACCTGGTATGTAAAAATATGTATGTGACTTCAATTCGTTATGTAATACTAGTTTTTCTTACCACTTTTCGGGACAAGCCAAACTTTTTCGTCTCGCTGCCAACTTCACATCTGTTGGGCTTTTTGGATCAAGTTGTGTTTGAAGTTTGCGGTGATTCCGATATCTCGCAACGCCTCTAATAGACTTAGAAGCTCTGGGCGGAAAAGCTCGAAGATTAGCCGAAGTCACTCGGCCCACATGACGCCAAGTCTCCGACATGATGCTGCAGCTAAATCTTTATTTAGACGACTGAGTTTCAAGCGAGCACTGTCGTCCCCTTTTATATTAAATTCTACTGGATACTCGGATTTTGGAAAATGGGCCGTGGGTTGGAGTTAATGTATTTACAGCAGCGTGCATGTGTCGACGATATTTTTGTTTTTATTTTGGTGTCAAATGTGTTGTTTGTCTGTAACAAGGAGTGTACTAAATATCTCCCGGAGCTTAATTCTTTTTTCTATTTTATCATTATGTAGACGCGCACATGGAACACTTATCACCTATTTTTGTCAACTCCAACACCCTCCCTACATATGTTTTAAGAATAGTTCCCATGTTATAATTTAAAAATGAACTACTAAATGTTCACAAAAAAAAAATACAAAGTCTTAACGGCCTTTTACATTAAAAAAATATGATTAGACGTAGGTATTGAGTAGGTACCTAATCTTCGGGTGGCAATTTAAAGTGAGCGTGTAGGATATCATAAAAAAATAGAACTAGCTAACCATAACTCCCTTTCCCCGTAGGAATAGGCAAAGAGGATGGAACGTCAGACCGACTTTTCACATGCCTATCTTCAAGAGCTTACATACCTACTAAATTATTGGAGGCAGTTTGTGGATTCCATATGCTCCACATAGGGAGCGGATATGGTATACTGAATGAATGAATGTAATTATTTAGTAGTACTTTTTATTGATAAACAAAATAAAACTAATTATTTTATTTTTCAATATCATTATTTATTATTTTATCAAATTTATCATATTTTAATCATCAGAGGGATCAGTGACAATAGAAGCAGCATCACAAGACATCCAGGCTTGAGCTAAATAATTTCGATCATTGTGATTTAACTGGGAAACAAAATCGAAACCACCGTTTTCGGAGTCTAGTGTCTTGAAAAAATCATTATTTAAAAAAAAAGATATTGAAAAGAATAAGTATTTATTTATTTCAAAGCGTTTATGAGCCTGAATATGTATTAAATTCATGGAAAATCAGTAAAGGTAAAAGGGTATGTGGTTTTCATGTTAAAAAAATCACAGTACTTCACTTGCGGCGCATTAAAAAAAATATAAATATTAGTGACTGACGCGCGCTGGTTTCACATCGCTAATGGTCCGGGTTCTATTTTTGGTGAAATCACTAATATTCGAGGGTGTTTTTTTTCACAAAAGTATCAAATTTAGCAAAAACTGTTGGAAAGTAATTCGATTGGCCCAAGTCGACTCAGCTTATCCTTTTCTCTTTTTATCGTATTAATACTACTCCCTCCAGTGACATTAGAGTATGTGTGGCCAAGTGAATAGTTATATAGAATCTCATAAAAATGTTTGTCTCTTGGATATAAACCAATCAAATTTTCTTTGCTCTTCAGCCAAGTGACGCCATTTAATGAAATCATGTCTCGAGTTGTGTTTTATTAGCGATTTCGAAAATGTTTCTTTCTTCTGCTTTTTTCTCGATTTGGATTTCATTTCTCGCATTATTTCTGTAACAAATACCAGGAAAGATGTCAAGTAACCAAGAACAAGGACAATGAAAGCTCCTTGGAGGTGTTCGAGAGTCAGGGATTGAGGACCATCGGTGTGCTGCTTATTTGATTCTCTAGCCAACTTGGCGGCCATCCTTTTGGAATGCGCATCAAATCTATTGTATATATTTTTCACTATTCCGTTAGATTTCAGCAACGCGATCAAGAAATCGAATCGTTCTCGAAAGGCAAAACCTTGTACTAACACCATTTCTACAGGAAAAGAAAACAATTCACTTATTTCTGTTATTTGATGCTCGTAAACTGGATTCGTTAATACTGTTATTAGTTTGGTTTGGTATATGGTACACCAAATTATACTATAAAGGCAAAATGCTACAAAGTATATTCTCATTGAGTGAGTTTTCGGTCTGCCGACAGTAGAAGCACATAGCTGCATGCAAAATGAATCAAGTAGAGCCTGACCATAATCTTTCATCCTTATTCCCGATTCAAAGCGAGAATTCGATAGGAAATACCAAATAACTGTGCATAACCCGTAGACAACTATTGTTGCTAGCCACAGTCTTGGCCCAAAAATAATAACGAAGTTTTCCCATTCGGGGATTTTTCTAGCTCTCGGGACAGTCTGAAACGCGAGTCTTGAAGATATGAAATGGTAGACTCAAAATCTTCGTGGATTTGACTGTCAGGATATAATGCTCCTATGGCTACTTCCCCCTTACCCTTTTTCAAAGATCCCATCATACCGTTCCATGTCCCATTTGGGGCTCTTTCGCCCCAATCATCATCAGATGCATCCAAAACTATTGTAAAATTTATTCTTTCAGAAATAATATTAAGAATTTCTCGGTCTATCCCTGGATTCTCATCATTTCCAACGTGGTTGAGGAAAGGGCGCCAAATTACTCCGAGGATTTTGATAGGACAGCCTTTTAAGTTAAGTGGAACCTTATAAGGAAATAAATTCACATCCTTAATAAGATTACCCTGTTCACAAGTATTGTACAATTTTACAAATTCGATCATATTTTGACCATCAGTTTCTCCGCATCGAGTTGGTGGATCATACGGTTCCCAGGAGAAAAATATTTAATATTGAACTGTCGTTATAGTCGTGGATTAGAACAACCACGTTCATTACATGATGGATCCAGAGAGATCTTAAAATAGACACAGGATACTTCATCATATTCTTTTTTGTGTGTATTAGTTTTGAACAGTAAATAATGAATTTTGCAGTTGCATTCCAAGTTGGTTTACTAGCTAGTTCCCTAATTTTGCTGTTGTATAAGCGAAAACTGTCTACGATTATTACATAAAATTCAGTGAGATGCATTAAAGCAAGATGCGTCTGTACGATTTCACCTTCTATCGGTCCAAAATCAACTTCAGTGCTAGCGTTTAGAGTTTTCTGATCTGATATTCCACCTCGTTTTCTCCAAAGTTTATAATCTTCGTCGTTACCAACAGTCATCACTGTCGTCATCTCGCCATTGAAAATGTAAGCCAAATAATTATCTAGAATTTTATCGGCAGGTTTAGTTAAGTTGAAAGTCTTCGTTATGGTCATAAACCCACTTGAACTGAAGTCGAATTCTTTTCTCGTGATATTGTATAAACAGCGCCCGACATTGTCAATGGATATTTTGTCACTATCGTCGTAATATTCAAAAGATTGAGCACAAATTATCAGAACACACACAATGAGCAGAAAGTTTTTAAAGATCATTATTAAATTTGAGTTATGATGGATTGGCTTATTGGAAAATTTTGAAGGGTGATTTAATTTTACTGGCAAATAAAAGTTTCATTATTCTGCAGTCCAATTTAAAGTTTTCGGTGTTATGGCTCGCTTGAGTTCACAAATGGATACTGAGTACCTACTGAGAGGGCAGGAAAGTTTTTGAAGGCTTTTGTTTAATTTTTGCTACGGAAATCTATTAAGCTCCGTAGTTCGTGATCTCATGGAAGCTTTTCATAACTAATGTTCGTGCCGCATAAACAACTGTAACACAAATACACATGCGGTGTATTAACACAACTAGGGATGTGAATTAAACATAATAATTGTGAAGTAATTTAACAAATATTTTGATGGTCTAATACTTTAATCGGAAGGTAGCTTTATAGATGTAAGTCCACTCTACATCAACGATATTTTAAAAGTATAAGTTCATAAGCACACATTGGTTGCGTATCAATTAAATAATTTATAACAATTTGACATCTCAACAGGCACGAGAAGTTTGGAAAGGAATATGTATATCTAGGCGTTTAGAGGGCTTATGACCTGTCATTAGCTGGGTTAAGTGGCTACTTATGTATTATAATATTCCGCATGTCGCCTAGTATTTGATATCCATATCTGCCAATCAGAACTTGTATATATACAGTGAAATGGCGGGACACTTTACATGTGAAAACTCTCTCTCATCCATTGTGAGATTCTAACCGAATTATATCACCTATTAGGAAACATAAACGCCTAGATATCCATATTTATTACCTTCCAAACTTCGATACATGTATCTAGAACTTTATATTTTATTTAACCGCCTCAACAGGCCAGGAGGCCTAATAACAGAGGGGAACAACGTCACAAACACCCAGGCTTTAATTTGATCAATTTTGGATTTAATTATTATTATATACTTATATATATATATATATTTTTTTTCTTAAATTTATTTTCAAAAGAATTTTTTTTGTTTACATAGATATACATTAAAAACACATATACATTCTAAAAAATATAAACAAAAATACCTTTTGATTTTTTCTCACCGGTAATCGAACCCGGAACCTCCGTATCGTGAGTCCAGCGCCTTAGCCATTACGCTACGGAGGCCGCCACTAGATTACTCGAATGTCGGACGGTTATTAAATAAAAACATGTCTTAGCTTTACCAATTTAATGTTCTGTCACTTATTTTTACTGCTTATTATCCCTATTATGCTTATCTATGTATTTAAAATGGATTTTTTTTCCGTAAATAAATAAAAAAAAATAACAGCTTATGAATAATTCGATTATTTCCATCTCTACACAGTTTTTATGCCTTCATAGTAGTAAATATCATCACGGGATGCATTCACTGCAATGTCCATAATATTAATCCGTTGTAAGTGTGCACATTGTATGTATACACAATATTATAGGTTCACGCACACACCTACGGATACACGTGTGTTGCACTTTTAATCATCAAGCCGTATGCTAAAGCTCTTCAGTTAGTTATTGTACTTTTAGATGAAAATCTCAAAATGAGTTTTATTTTGCGGAAAATTTTCAGGTATACTTAACTAACTAACTAACCATCACGCCATTTCCCCGTAGGGGTAGGCAGAGGGGATAGAACGCCAAACCACTCTGTCCTGACAGACTTCCTTTGCTTCTTCTACATTCATACTTCTTCTCATGCACATTCGCCGTTTATTCCGACTTTTCACATGTCCACTTTCAAGTACTTGCCGTACTTGGTCATGCCCGTGTCTTTCTCGGCCTTCCACGGCTTCTACACATCCAGGCACACTTGCATTTAAACTTCTTTTAGCCGTTCTTTCATCACTCATTCGCTCCACATGACCAAGCCATCATAAAAGCCCTTTCTTAATTTTGTCGATAATGCTTATCTCAGCCTTGCACTCTGTACTTACAATACAACTTCAGGAAATCTTTTGAGGCTGGTAGCGGCCCAGTGGTCATCATTATACCATACCCACTCCCTATGTGGAGCATATGGATCCCACAAACTGCCTCCAAGCCGTGCGATCGGCCGCCCAGTTCAGGTCCACGTCTTAGCTCTGACGCAAACAGCCGACGGATTGACAACGGCGGACGTTCAGGACCTTGTAAAATAGGCAAGCATGGTTAAGGCTCTCGGGAGGCATACGTAGTTTAAGGTAACGCCTTTGCGGGATGACAGTAGATACCGAGGGTTGCCGCGTCCGTTGCCTCATGTCTGTGTTCCTTACAAAGTCAAACCACCGCACATCTAATATTCTTCTAAGACACATAGCATCAGTGGTAGTATCCCAGAATTTGAATCTTCAGATCTCTGTATTGAATCCTCTCTCCGCTTAGACTTGAGTACCATTTTCAAGCACAAGACGTTAAGCGTTAAAAACATTTTTATTTACATATTGAAATATGTCCAATATCGTAAGATGCATAAATTTATTTTTAAATAAGTAATAAAGTTTAATATAGTATAGGCCAAGTCTAGTGAGTTACGTCAAGGAATATGATACTAATAATGTTTGACCAACGTTGCTTTCCGGGAAAACGATTTTGTTTTGGAAAATATTAAATACGATATTAATTTATTATTTATTTTTACCAACTCAGGCCAGGACCCGAGGGAAAGGGAACGACATCACAAACTCTTAGGCTTGAAAAATCACTTTTTAATTTTTTAGTTCTCACCAGGAATTGAACACGGAACCGATACGGAAGTCGAGTGTTTTAGCCATTACGCTATGCAGAAGGAGGTCGCTGAAAATAATATTATATGTATAAAAAGATATTTATCAATCACCCACTTCACTATAAATATAATTTATGTCTTATACATTTTTTCATTATAAGCCATTACAATGAAAGCCCCACCCTTTCCCTAGACTGCTTTAAAGACTATTGAGTCTTTTTTCAGTCCAGCCAACTCTACCGATTTTTTCAACAAGCTAAACCGCGATTTTAAGATTGTTAGTGTGATAAAAATACGGATGAATTTACGATTATGTACGCGAACAAATGCTTTCATTGTACCCCTACCACCGTCTCGGCTTATGTATTATAATTGTCATTGTTTCCATCACCCATCCAACAGAGTCGGCCCAAATTAACAGTGGCAGGGATGTTAGTTTCTACCCCGATCATTATTTATTAGTAATTACAACCACCCGTGTGGAGACCAGTATCCCGCCCTCGCAAGGCCTCCCATCCCAGACATCCACCCGTGCATCCGCGGTCAGGGTCTCAATGGAGGGGGATAGGGAAAAGAGGGGAGGGGGACAGAACGCATGTGTGCATCTCACACCATCATCCTATCATCCTATCTGGCAGACACTATTTCATACGTCCCCTGCCGTACCTTATCACAATACCTATCCAAAGACCATCCTATCCTTACAAAAGACACAATACAACCGAGTTGAGGGATGGGATATAATTTGAGACCTCCACGCACGCACACACAAACAGCCCGGGACGGGCCGCCCGTGCAAAGGCACACCAAGTCTCCCCCGGGGACTACCCACTAAGCAATCTATTAGTTCTAGATACTTCCTTTTACGGAACGAAACGTGCACAAATGCCAGTTCAGTCCATGTCCCTTCACCACCTATTGTTCTACTCATGCAGACTCTACTTCTACCTTTTTAATCCTGGTATTTAGGCTCCATTTTACTGGGGGTTTTCACCCCTGAGAATATCCCATCTCTGCACCCAGGCATCCACGAACAGCGCAAGCTGCTCGAAATTACCCCTGTTTGCAAAGAAGTCCGGATTCCACGCCGGCCTCATAACCTCGGTCATGCCGTCCAGCATGGTCTCCCGGCAATCCTCCAGTATAGGACAATGCCAGAGAATGTGTTCTGCGGTCTGGTTAGGTGCCCCGCACGCACAACCAGGATCCGCCACTAGGGTGAACACATTATAAGCCATTATAGTATTTTAATGCTTATTATCACCTGTAGCTCAAGCACAGATAACTATCGACGTAGTTAAAAGCGTGCTATTCACGTGCTAACGCTAACGATTTGAGCGATCACAATGACATATCTTTCAATACTGCGATCGCTGAGCCGAGCATCGACGATCTGAGCCGAGCGGAGCCGAACTACGCTATATCGCGTCCGTCCGTCAAACGTCAAATCATCGCGCTTGTCGGATTTTTTATTATGTCGACTGCTTTTCTCAATATTTGGCTTGCCAAAAACCGGCTAAATTATAATAAAGATTGAATGAAGATTTGTGCGAATAAGATATATCTCGGGAAATGGCTCGCGACTAGTATGCGCTCGTTTAATAATCCCGATCGATAACTTTTTAACGCGTGTTCCATTGTGATCGCGAAAACGTTAAACATCCATGGGTAAGAAATCGTTATCACGTCGCTTATTACCGAGTCGGTACTGATCTGTGATCGAGCAACTGCTACCTCTACGCTATCGATATGCTCTCTTTATGAGTAAGTACTTAGGTATGTATTTTATATTGACGCCGTTAAAATTTAAAACATAATTTTTTTTTTTAATAAATAATTAAATACATCGTTTTATTATTAAATAAGAGCATAAAACGTTTTATTAAATTCATAATTTTCATTAAATAGTAACATTTATTTAGCGTGACGATAAGTGAACATTAGATAACATGAAAATGAGTTAGGGCATAATAGTATAGCGTGTTTTAAAACTTGAAATATAAAAATTATATTTACAGCAATGTGCTCCTCTTTATTCAAGTAAATAGAATAAGGTCATTTATACACGGCACTAGTCATTTAAATATATTTAATATAATGAACTGAGATACAAGTTAATACACGATTTGATGCTAGCTGCCACATCTTTATACAAATTTTTAAACTTCAATTCTGGGTACCACAGGAAAAATCCTCATTATCACCGAAGATCCATTCATGCACCTGCATTTATATTACGCCTCTTAACAATGCCTTGCACGCATTGATTTATAATACACTTAGATCGGCCTTGCAGAGTAAATTATTTAGAAAAAGTAATGACACGAAGATTCCACACCTTTAATTCTTACACGGGTCGACCTATCAGAGCCCTTCGACTGCCGGCAAGCATCCGCCCACACACCGCAACAGGTATGGGCTATATAAAGGGTTGCAGTAACAGTATACAATACTAACCCCTTCCTTACGAGGAGCGTTCATGAATTTTACCATGCATCTAAAAGACTTTTTTTTCTTGTGGACGGGCTGTTGGCTATTATTTAAGAAGAAAACTTTATTTGAATAATCATTATTTTAGGCTATGTAAACAAATATAAATAAACGCTTACATGTGGAAAGTTACACTATCTTTTTTGTTAATTTTATCCGTACGGTTTTTACACGGTTTCACTACACAGGAAGGCATTTCGGAATGTTTTCTGAACGTCCGACTCGGCCGGCGGTTAAAGAAATACTGAATACGTGTTTGGCGAAGTTGGAGGTTTTGGCGGAGTTGAAGTGTCATTAATTTTTTGGGTTTAGTTCAAATCTAAGTGTATTAATAAATGAATGCTTGCACGTGAAAACCTGGCTTTACGTAAAACGTCCCACTAATTTAAGTTATCTTATGGACAATATTTCTTAATTTGAGAACATAATGAAACTTTTACCTTACACCACTCCCACGGTGTAGAATTACGACCCGTGCAGTCGGAGAAACATTCCCAAAAGTAATAATTCTCTTCGCGTGGCTGTAAATACTTCCAATAAACGGAAAACCGTAGAGTAATAAAATATTAAGTCACTTCCGTTTGGAGTCTGTAATTCCAGTTACTGCCGTTTGTAAAATGTTGCCATTGTACGAGATACAAGTACCCCCTTATTGTTTTCCCCTATGACCGCTTAAACAGCGGAAAAGTATCGCCGTATTGTATGGTTAACAATATTATGATCGTGTAAAGGTCCCGTAAGTTCGTTAACTTGAGATTTTTTAAGTTAACTTTTACTATCTCGATTATTTCTGGGTTCATTTACTTTTACGAGTAATGAATAAGTTTTGGATGAAAACTACAATAAGAAAAAATAACTACGCCTTATTTATGAGGAACTGTGGAAATCATTACGTTATATGTATGCAGAATCCATATGCTCCACATAGGGAGTGGATATGGTACGCGATGATGATGACATGTATATATATAGGTACTTACTATTAAGATATGCCTGTTTTGTTAAAGTGTTTTTTAAGCCCTATTCCAAATGCAAAAAAGTAGGAATCTGACAATTAAATTCACAAAATTAAAAAAAATATATTGGCATAAAATGCTATCATTTTAGTTTTACTTGAAAAATTAATGCAAACTGATAATTTTATTTGACAAATTAATGCGAAATCTCCGTATACAAAAATAAACTCCTATGTATGATCTTCGGTTGACAGGATTTAATTTTAACTACGAGAAAAAAGGCGGAAAATGTAATAATTGGAAGCTTGCGACTTGCAGTTTTTTGTCAGACCTAGGGTTACAGAAAATAAAAGTTTTCACAGCTTCTAGGTACAAACTTTTTCGCTTTTTTTACTCGTTATGAAAAAAAAGTAATTTTCACCTAATGGCCTTTTAGTCATAGGATTGCGGAATAATTTACTGGGAATATTATGAAACCGGGAATTTTCTTTATGTTTATCTTATATTTGTTTTGAAACTACAAAAGATTAGGTAAATAGATTAATCAAAATGGCTTCCATTCGATTAATTCGCAATTCGCAGGAATAATAATGATTTATTAACCGGCATGAAATTTATTTAAATTAATTCCTATTATAGCTTCAAAGGTTTTTAGAGAACCTCCTTACGTATTATTTGTGTAATATTATAACGTACAAAATTTTGAAATATTATGTATATAACGATTGATATACCATATACCTATTTATAGATATTTGTATTTCGGGTGTTTTTCGGAAAATTCCTTTCAAATTATAATACAATAATTAATATTGATAAATAAATACACACATTAATAAGAAATAAACTGTTGGTAATTAGAGAAAATATATTAATGAGTTGGTCTGAAAGTAAATTTTTGGTGGAATATACTTTTTAGGTTGTTGTTGAAAAGACTTTTTGTAATTTAAAAGTATAAGCTTGCATGCATACTTTGACAGCATTAATTTTTAAAACACGGTAGATAAGATTAAAAATGAAAAAAAAAAAAAAAAAAAAATGTAAGTAATGTTTGTAATTTTTATGAAGTAAAAGTCCTCCAATAGAGATTTTGAAGATTTTAAGATATTTTATGAGGTTAAAATATTTGAAAAAAAAAATCATTTAGGCAATCAAGTCCATAACATTAATTAACTTTATTTTCCAAGTAAATACGAACTTTAAAATGTATCTTGTTTACTGGTGTTATTTCTGCAAAAATCTATTTTAAATTTGGAACATCTCAAAATAAGGCAGACATCCCAGCGCCATTTTTCTCTTCACGCAATTTAGGCCACTTGTTCCAAGAAATTATGATTATGATGTTGATTGAAAGGCGGGAAATCAGTCCGCCATAGAAGAGAGTCGACTGTAATTTGGCGGGAAAAGGTTGAAGAACCGATCATCTATTTAATCTAAATCCGTTAAGTGATCTTGAATATCGAACGAAAATGAGACGCCCAACTTCTAATGAAATTTGATCGAATAAATTTTCATTGATATTTGACTGAAGGCTTTTTTTAGACAAATCATCGTTTGGAATTAAGTTTGATGAAGGAAAAAGGTATCAGTTTCTTTCCCATTAAGTTTTTATTTTATCCAAATGTTTATGCACATTTGAAGTGTATGCGGCGGCGTTTCGACTGGCTAGGCCATATACTACGTATGCCTCCCGAGAGCCTTAACCATGCTTGCCTATTTTACAAGGCATCAGGTTCTCGGCGTCCTGGTCGTCCTGTTGACAATTCGTCGGCAGTTTGCGTCGGCAGTTTGCGTCAGAGCTGCGGGACGTGGACTTGACTTGGGAGGATGCACGGGAGCTGGCGGCCGATCGCTTGGCCTGGAGGCAGTTTGTGGATTCCATATGCTCCACATAGGGAGCGGATATGGTATAATGAAATAATGAAGTGTATGATACGTGAAATAAAAATATGAAAAAGCTGACTTTTATGAATTTACGATGTATTTTACACGATTTAAAAATGACAAATATACACACACACAGGAATACAATAATAAATTCACTGATTGGAATAATATAACCCGAGGAAAGCCTGGCATCAAAAGAGGACGATCTTCATACGTTCAATCAATTTATAGCCTCCGATGAAAGTTTCGTTTTGTTTTAAACTCCAAGTCTGGACATATGTAGTCATGTTGGAAAAATATCATTTTGATTCCTCTTCTTCTTTCAACTAGCTAGGTAGGTTCAAGTAGGTCGGTACAAAAGCATAATATCTAGTACCTGGTACCTAAATATACACATAAAATGAAATTATATTAAGAAAAAAGCTTTCAAATAGATTGTGAGTTTTCCCTGAAAAATGTGAGAGCTACTAAAACTAGACCAATATGAATTATTTTTCTTACATCAGATCTGATATTCTTCATAATTATGTCGGTTTTGTCTTATTTATTACGTAAATTATTTTCATTGGAGCCTGGACCCTTAAAGCAGTATCTAATGATTGATTTTTTTAATACCAAAGACAACGTTGTATGTATTATACAAAACAATTTTTTTTAAATAGTAGAAAAATTAATAATTTAAGAAGAATACTCCCTGCAGTTTGTCCATTTCGATCGGTATTTGGAAAGGTAGGGAGAAGAGATAGAGTAGAAAATAAATGAAACATCAAGATATTATTATCTTATTAAATCTTTTGACTAATTTTGACAATGGTTTTTTTTTCTACTCAGAAATTGAGTTTTCACTCACTTTTAAATTTCCCGAGCCGTAAAATTCAATATTTAAAACGCCCTTGAGGTATATTCATACGAAAACGGCGCCATATAAATTATCTATAATAATAATAATAATAATCCCAATAGAGACAGAGAAACTCTGGAAACGAATGTGGATTATCTAGGGATATCAATATCTGATATCAGCCCAGCATGGGTATAATCCAGTAATTTGTCTACAAGTATTTGTATTCATTAAAAAAAATGTTGTTTGAAACATTAAGAATTTGGCTAGAATTTTAAAAAAATATCTAAGAATTTTTTTAGATGGCTAAATATTTTTTAATACAACTTTCCTGACATTTGATTACGTGGTGTTGACGATTGAAAACTGTATGAATAATTTATTTTAATTTGGGTATTCTGAATTCCGAAGGTTGTCTGCACTGACAGTGACGTCATAAATATATTCATGGTAACAAACATGACGGGAAAAGTCAGAAAGATGAATTATTATTTTTGTACCAGGTAATAAAAAAAATGTGTTAAATTTAATTTTAAAAATGTGCCGCGAATTGAAGGGGTTGCGCGTATAATTTATGTCTTACGGACTTAATTATGGAAGAGGGACATTATTTGGGATAAATCTAGTATGAAAGTACAAAACGTTTGAGGCAACTTATTGTTCAACAAAGTGCTGACATGGCCAAATGTCTGGCAATAACTAAAAGGAAATTGCAAATTAGCTCGTGTCACGGATGAGTAAACACAAAGGACATACAATTTTAGTAAGAAAATTTTTCTAAACATCTTAAATTGAAATTGAAAACAGAAAATTATGGATGCAAATACTTAAAACTGATAATAATAATGACTATCATAACTAACTAACTAACTAACCATCACGCCATTTCCCCGAAGGCAGAAAGGATAGATCGCCATACCACTCTGTCCTGACATACTTCCTTTGCTTCCTCTACATTCATACATCTTCTCATGCACATACGCCGATTATTCCGACTTTTCACATGTCCACATTCAAGTACTTGTCGTTCGTTTTGGTCATGCCATGTCTTTCTCGGCCTTCCTCGGCTTCTACATCCAGGCACACTTGCATTTAAACTTATTTTAGCCGTTTTTTCAACACTCATTCGCTCCACATGACCAAGCCATCGTAAAAGCCCTTTCTTAAATCTCAGCCTTGCACTCTGCTCCAATTTCGACATTTGTACACCTATCATACATAGTCTTACCACACATTCGCCTGAAAGATCGCATTTCAACAGCATTTAGTCTACTTTCATCCTTCTTTTTGAATTACTATTATCACTATAATTATTGACATCTCGACAGAGACTAGGCGCTTATGCCCTGTCATTGGCTGGATTAAGTGGCCATTAATGTATTACTGCATTACCCTTCCGCCTATTTGATATCCGTATCTGCCAATTATCAAAATAGGTATACACCGTGTCCCACGATGAGACCGCGAAACTCCGGAGGGTGATTGTTCATGGTATTCTGAGAAAAAAATCCTTATAAAGTTTTTGGATCCGGGCATTTTTAATAATTAATAAAAAAAAAGTATTAATAAAAAGCGACTATGTAATACTGGCTTCTGTTTTGAAATGCTAGCGGTGGCGGGGTGGCGGTGGGCGGGGAGGAGTGGGGGTCCGCGCTGGTCACCGAACGCCTTGCCTTGTGCGGACATTCAAAAATTCGAATTTCATATCTGAAATTGGTGCATGTCACGTGGTGTTAGCCAGTTCAAAAATGGACGGTATTACACGCGTGAATTTTTATTCATATTTTAATCATTTTTAAGAGAAATTAGAATTGAGTTTTTTGAAAAACTTTTTTAAGATTTTTTTCTCAGAATATCATGAATAATCACCCTCTGGAGTTTCGCGGTCTCATCGTGGGAAACGGTGTATAAACCGTGAAATGACCCAACACATGTGAATTCTCTCGGTCGTCTATTGAGAAAAATGCTAAGCATTTTACACTGCAAAAATATTTATGATTGTACAGTACACCAACCTAAATATCTATATTCCCTTCCAAACTTCTTGTCTTCAACTGAACACAAGTAATATGAACATCAGACGTTCAAAATATTGGTTAAATTTATTTTCTATATCTCGAATCAGTTAAAATAGTCGGCTTGATTAAATATTATTTTTCATGACGCAGCCCAAGGAGGAATGCCAGTACAGTGCTTATGTTTTGTTGTAGTACTCACCTGAGATGTACAGTACACAGTATAGGGGAGCTCTTAGGGCTGTAAAACTCGAGTACCAAGGCCGCAATATAAACATACATCACTTTAAACCACACCCATCCCTTAAGACCAACTTTAACTTTTATTTTATACTCTTCCGACTTTTTATTTTTTGCATTATTTTCACTCATACTTTGGATTTTACTACTACATTTTTAAGAGTCTTTATTAAGAAATCATAACTTAAAAATAATGCCGTCCCGATAAACCGCAATTTTTGCAGTTTGTCATCGGGTGCCATTAACAAAAAATATTAATTTATCATAGAAATATATGTTATAAAGTTAAAACAACATACTTAAGTTACAAATAGAAAAATTACTCAATTAAAGACACAAGAAAAATATAGATTGCTAAAACCATTACATCAAATTATGGTGAATCAATATAAAGTAGTTCTGTCTTCCAACCAATCTCTCAGTATGAAAATAATTTTATTCACGTTAATACATGATTTAATTTTATTGGGCAAAATATTGAAAATTTTTGGAATTAAATATTCCAATAATTAACCATTACTAACCATTCTCCCCTTTTTGCACCCAATGGCGCACAGGGCACTTAATTTGTATTACAAGTGTAGTGAATCTTGATAGTTTTAACATGAAGGGTAAATGATCAGTCCAAGGTATTTTCGTCCAAATATTTTTATGTGAAATTTACATTTTGAAAAAATATTCCCTATACTCCTATTTACCTAGGTAGGGTGAATATTTATTTAAATTATTAATTTTAACTAATTAAAGTTAAATAAAAAATACTTGCACTTCCACTTTAACTATAATTAGTTATATATTAATAATTTAATCATGGGTGAATATAAATTATTTGATGCGTATTTTAGCATCCCTAGATGTATGTAAGTGGAAAATTATTTAACTTTGACCAAATTTCGAGTTATTTAGATGTACCAGTACCCTTGAAAGGGTCAGATTAACATATTTCCATCTGTTAGACGTAATGTAGCGAATATTCTACCCAGCCGTGCAGGAATAAATACTAATTTAAATAAGAATAAGCATTTTTTTATGGAGACAAATATGGTTAGCAGGCGTTACTTGGCCCGGAAGTTAAAATTTACAGCGGCTGTAATACAATATTAAATAGGGAAGCTTTTAATGGACAGTTTTCATGGAAATTTCCATAAGGTTTTGTAAAGTTAATCATAAGATGAAATTAATTTAATAACTTTTTTATTAAACGTCTAAATATCCATAAATAAATTTACTAAAGCTCGACAAGGTGCTTCATACAAAAGTATGTAAAATATATTTAAACATCCATACTTTTATATCTATCAAAGTCTTTATAAATATATCATTATCGTTTTATCTTATAAGATAATTGTAAAAATGTTTATATTTCTTCCATAAACATTCATTACGTAATAATAGAAAATAACTTATACTTATTTTATTTATTGTCTGCAATGTTGATATAAAAATATCAATAATATATAATTATTCCTACTACTTTCCCTTATCCGCACCCAATGGTGCATAAGGCACTACGTCCAAGGTATCAACTCTTGTTCAGAAAACTGTACAGTCTGTCAAAAGGCACGCTAAATATGTATATTTTTTAAACGCGATCGTAAGCTATTATCGTATTTTGCACACAGGAAATTGTTAATATAGCTAATAATAAAATATGTTATTTGTTTTTTTTAATTTTTTAAAAGCATTTAATATATCAATATCTTCTTAAAAAACATTTTCAACAAATACTTGTAGACAAATTATTATTGGATTATACCCATGCTGGGCTAACTGATAATAGCCCAGCAAGGGTATAATCCAGTAATTTGTCTACAAGTATTTGTACACATTCAAAATGTTGTTAAAAAGATTTACTTATAAAGCAAATCAAAATTGGAGAGAAATCTTCAGGCGTCTTCTAGTAAGTAATTTAGTTCGGATGAGCCTTACCTACACCAATAAAGATTGATTGCCAAAAATGCTTAACAATCTTCTCAACAGATGTCACCAGTGAAAAATTCACTTGTAATGTGATGTAATGAATGCGAGTTCAATATATATAAAAAATTCAAAAATAAAAATTAGTCATATATGGTTATCAGATGATGGGCGGAATGGGGAATGTTGTAATACATCAAGTGGCCACTTGACCCAGCCAATGACAGTTCATAAGCTCTGTAAACGCCTAGATAATCCACATTCGTTTCCAGAGTTTCTGTCTCTGTTGCGATATCAATAATATCTACTTAAACGTTTACATTAAAAAAACATTCATTTTCAGGTCAGCCAAACGTCATGCGGTCCACTCAATATTCCATTATAAAGCGCGCTTAAGTCAATAATGGGAAAAGTTAAAATATGAAAACTATTAGGTAGATACTTAGAGTCTCACCTACGTAACGTGGCATACTTATATTATGAAGTTTAAATACTATCATACAATACGAAGCTCAGCTTCAAAGTGCTACCCTAGTTCGCTAGGAACTTTTGAATATGGTTTCAATTAGTTTAAACACACAATCCTATGAATAAGTTTGTCTCGCAAAACTCAAAATAGTCCAAAGAATACTTGAAACTGTTCCTCAATTTTCTTTGTGAATATTTTTATAATACGAAAAGCTAAAATTGCTGAAACAATACAAATATTTGAACATGTACCAATAGAAATAAGGTTTATGTTTAATGCCTACTGTTTCTTATAAACAACTGTTATAACCTACACATACACCCTCTAACCCACCCCCTCTCACACAAACACACAACACACTACACGTCCTCTCCTTTTCACAAGCATTAACCATCTATTTCAATTTATTGATACATGAAATTAGATTGTAGTTTGTGGTTTGGCCGAGTTTGGTTTCTCGGAGCTTGGTGGGATGATTGGTACTAAGTCATTCTTGGAACAAGTTGCCCCAGTAAATCCTTGATTTCTACTCCCATATTCCTTTGTCTATGCTGTCCTCAATCCAAAAATCCAACATCGTCTATGGTTCATCGCGGGTAGATTTAAATTTGTAACAATTATCGCAACCGCAAAAACGCACGCTTTTTTCGCAAACTCACTAAACTAATCTAATCTCAACCGCATTTAAATTCAAATTCGAACTCTTTTAATCCCTTCATCCATTGCTATCGTGTTTATTGAAATCTGGTGCTCCGTTCTGTGTTTTGTTTTGTGAAAGTGAAAGTGAAAGTGCAGCCCAGAGGATATACTTTCTGTTCCAGCATCCATAATACCCAAGGTAGGCGCAATTTTCTACTGGATTGACTAGTGTGGGTCTCCTGGCATCGCCTGGGAGCTGAATCTCTCATTCTGTCTTCCTTCTCCGCCTTTATTTTACACTAAAATTCTCTCACGCATCAGCCCTCTCGTCGTCGAATGAAAGTCGACAAAAGTCACTTTAGCCGCACTAGTTTGTTTATTGTTTGTTGAAACTCTGTTATTATGATTATTAACTTTGTATTTTTGATACATATTTTTCTTTTGAGATCCCCAATAAAGAAAATAAAAAATAAATAAACCTTTTCGATTTTGGTGACTGGAGATGCTTGACAATCCTAATAAACCAATCATATTGTTATTTTCTAATAAAAATTCGTAGGTTTTCACGGCCTTTTTCTTCTTATTCTATAGATACTGTTTTCCATCTTCAGCAGTGATCTAAAGCGCACTTTATAATACGGGACAAAAAACTGTACAGTTTATTGTGCAGTTAGAAAACTGCCTCGTATAAAGCAAAAACTGTATGCAATATTAAATGGTCGGCGAGACGTTTGGCTGACCTGACAGTTAATGATTTTTTAAGTAGATATTGTATTGAATGCTTTTTAAAAATTTAAAAACAAATAACAATCAATTTCCTGTGTGCAAACATACGATAATATCTTACGATCGCGTTTAAAAAATTTACAAATTTAGCGTATTATTTGATCTGTCAATTGATAGCGTGTTTTCTGAACAAGAAACTGTGCAGTTTTCGGTCCCGTATAAAGTGCCCATAATAGCCAATACTCCTCCCCGTCAACCTTTTCTCCTAATTTGCCACAAAACTTTAACTTGAATGCTATGCAAATTGTATGCACAGTAGTAATGAGGGAATCCACTGTTTTTCTAAAGTAATTTTTTTCTATAAACTTACTATTTAACTAAACAAAAAAAATATAATTAATATTTTTTTATAAGTTATTGATGAAGATACGATTTTTTAAAGTTGCACATTTCAAATACCGCGCTAAATACCATTTATGTACTAACTGCGTCATTTTTGCAGGAGTGACGTCATAAAACGGTTGTTGTTTAAGGCCATGGTATTTCTCCAGCCAGTAACAAAACTGTCAAAAATCTATGCAAACTGACGCGGGAAGCACCGATAAAATATACCGTCGACTCAACTGTCATATACTGTTAACAGCTGTTCTAGAGAGACTGAATGGCGGCCATCTTTTTTGCAATAGAAGCTTGTATGTAGATTGTGTTCCATATTAAAATGCCATGGAACGCGGCTACGGGGGTTTAAAAACGGAAACCGGAAACACTACACTTAGATACAAGGAGTGACGTCATTGTTTAAGATTTTGAAATGAATGCTATTTTCAACATTTTTTATTAATTTTTGCGTGCGTTTTTGGGATATTTCATCCCACTTCAAAATTTTTTAAATATTCGCGTCTACACGAAAGCATTTTTAAAATTCAATTCCGGGTAGCAGTGGGTTTCCTCATTTAGGACAGAATAACGATCTTCGCTTAACTTTAAGGATATAAACCCGTAAAACGGGTTCGTAAAAGAATTTGAGTAAAATGAATGAACATGCTAAGCATTCATTCATACATTTATATTGTGTCTGTTCAGCGGAGTATGCGATACCCATAAGCTGCTTCCAAGTTTAGCAACACTGGAAAAAAAAATGGTAAAATTAATAGGAACACCGAAGGATGTATTGTAGGTAACTAAGAATAATTTCTCGAAATTTTTGAGTGCTTAATTAGGAATTTCTAACTAACCATCACGCCATTTCCCCGAAGAGGGTAGGCAGAAGAGGATAGAACGCCACACCACTCTGTCCTGGCATACTTCTCTTGCTTCCTCTACATTCATACATCTTCTCATGCACGCACGTCGATTTATTCCGACATTTCTTACATGCCCACTTTCAAGCACTTGTTTTTACTTGATCATGCCATGTCTTTCTCGGCCTTCCTCGACATCTACATCCAAGTACAGTCGCATCATTTTTTTTAGCCGTTCTTTCATCATCCATTCGCTCTACATGACCGAACCAACGTAAAAGACCTTTCTTAATTTTGTCGAAAGATTCGAGGAATTTCTGCAGCTCTTTTTTAACAGGAAGATAGCTAAATTGTTGGTAATTCTTATAAAATATCAATAGTTCTCACAAAACGATAATAATTACTGATGTTTCATTAAAAATTCTTGTTAACTTTAGCATTTTAATATTTTTTTTTCATCTTTTTTTTTTTCCAAATTTTTCATCTTTTAAAAAATTAACACTAAGTTGGATGCATAGTGTAAAGGTAAAATCATTCTTACTATAAAAGTACCATAACTAAACATAATCTACGTCATTTAAAAAAAATATATATTATTAAATTATTTCCCCTCTTCTTCTTCCGGTATAAAGATACCACTATTTTGTAGTATTCATTTTTTTTTTAACTATCTTGTTTACATTATCTGTTATTTTTTATTTCCACATGACTTTATCTTTGTCTTTTGCCACGTGCACTCTGTATGACTTTCATAGTATACCCCACAAACAGGCTATGCCTTGGTGGGATTTTTGTTTATATATTTTTTTAATGTATATGTGTTTTTAATGTATATCATGTAAACAAAAAAAAATTCTTTGAAAATAAATTTAAAAAAAAATGAAAAAAAAATCGCTTCTACGAATAGATAAATAAAGTAAAAATACTATAAAAAATTACAACTACTACTCTCTTTTATCCGCACTCGATGGTGCATTGGTACTCCAAGTACAGTGAATATTGACATGAAGGTAAAATGATCAGGGCAAGGTATCACATATTATAAAATATTTTTATTTGAAATCATTTGAAACTTACATCAATGAATCAAAATCAATGAAGTCTTCCATATCAGTTTACTCAGACCCGACAACCCATATTCGCTATTCACGGGGAAGCGTGCAGACTGGCTTTGTTAATAATTACCGAGATAAGGCCCCGCGCCATTTTCCAATGGCGGTCGGCGGCTAGTGGAATAGCAAATGGAGCCTACATGATTCAGGGGACAGAATTAGATCTGATAAATGACGTACGTACTGCAGGTACCGGACGATATGTTCAGCAAATGTACTGCGATGCAAAATCACTAACAGGTGTAACTGGTATAACGAGGTTGCACTAATTTTCTTAAGCGCCTTTTTGATAGAGCTATAGCAAAACGATACATTTCTAAGTGATTTTGTAAAAAAATAATATCATTCTCGTCTCATCTTTTTGTTTTTGTCTTTTTTTCTCCCCTGCTTTTCTTACGATCTCTTTTACTTTCCTCATGATAGTATTTGTTTCTCACTTTTCTAATCTTATTTGTATTTTTTTTTCTCGTACACCTTTCATATTTTTCCTTTTTGAAATTAATTTCCATTACACTATTTTTCTTCTTCTGTAAATATTTTTTAAAATTCCACATGGCCTACTCATTTTTTCGTATATTGTACTCCTCCGCTGTGTATTTCTTTCGTCAAATTTTTATAAATAAATGTGTTTATTTTTCAGAGAAATTTCTTCCGCAAACAAAAATAGTACATTACTTTATACGATATTCCATTTTAATGTTATATTTTCAATTCATCATCATATCACGCCCGTTGGGTCCACTTGCTGGACATAGGCTTCCCCTGCCGTCTCCACTCCTCCCGATCCTGCGCCGCCCCCATCCCTGTCTTCCAGCAGACTTCCTGATGTCGTCCACCCATCTCATTGGTGGACGTAATTGAGGCCTCTGGTTTCTCGGTCTCCACTCCAGAACGCGTTTTCGTCCATCTGTCGTCCGTCATTCTGGCTATGTGACCGGCCCATTTCCACTTCAACCAAGCAATTCGCTGCACCACGTCGCAGACCTTTGTCTGGCGTCGGATCCAATCGTTCTTTTTCGGTCTCTTAATGTTATTCCAAGCATAATTCTCTCCATGCTCCTCTGTGCAACTGAGAGGATTGCTTGGTCAGAGTCGTTTCCGCGCCATAAGTAAGGACGGGCAGAATGCATTGGTTGAACACTCGAGTCTTTGAGTGAGTTGGAATGGAGCTTCGGGAATGTGGAATTTAGCTTTCCAAAAGCCACCCATTTTATAATTAGTAGCTGTTTATTCCCATTTAAAATAAATTTAATTAAGGGGGTAATAAAACCACCAGTTACTTCCAATAATTACCACTTGTTGTCTTTAAACAACTAATACCCTGATCGAATTTTGGTTCATCAATATAATTAAACATATCCACTATCTCTCCATAGCAAAATATCAACACAGTGTAACATTTCATCCTACATAGTGTATTGTTAGCGAATGAAATTATCTACAAACTATCTACCCTTATAAATTGCATTGTCATGAATCTGAATACATGAGACCATCCCTCACCCCCGCCCCGTATTTTCCTCCACCCACGCCGTATTTCTGATAGAATCGACCTGTAATTCAGTAACTCAATCAGGCTTCCCTGCCACAATCAATTTCGTGACGTCATTTCCTGATTTTCAAACAGGGTTGGTTATATTGTTACATATTAAGGTATACTGTATATTAAAATATAATATAATATTTATATACCCTGTTAATATTGTCCAGAACTTATGACGGGTTTTGTTGTGGGAATGTTTGACCTTTGAATTTCGATATGTTTTTGATTCTGTAAAGAATATCATGTTGAATATGAAATGGTTATTTTTAATGCCTACCTTTCTAGATTTTATAACCTTAAAATCTTCTGATCTTGATTGGATTTATTCAATAAAAATTGTTATTTTTTCAGGTCATTCTTGTTTTCTAAAACGCTACGGTGAAAATGATAGGTACTCTTTATATACCTACTACTACTACTTTTCCTTATCCGCACCCAATGGTGAATAGGACACTGCATCGGACAATCCTATTACCTACTTTTTAAAAAAATTTCAAAGATTAGCTCTAGTTTATATTGTCTTCATTAAATTTTTATCAATTTATTTCTAGTTATTGCCAATAATCGAACTCGGAAAATCGCATACACTAAAGTCTTACCTGTTTATCATTACAATACAAAGCTAAAAATATTTTGTACATAATTTTTGTCATACTGAAATTTTGATTCCCAGAGTAAATGCGTTCGTCCATTACTGATAAAAAACCACACGTATTTTTCTTATCTTCCGACAATCCGCGTCTGATTTTATTCCTCCTCTTCTGTTTCCCTACTTCCTGTACATTAAAGAAACCGGAAATTGTCAGATGGCGGCAGATTCGCGGTTGACGGGCAGATTGGATTCCAGATATGGCCACTAACGTAGGCCCAAACTTTTGGACCACTATAACTACATGTGTGTAGGTAGTCATCCACAAAATTAAATTTTCGAAGCACACACACAGGTTTTACTAACAACTATTGCGAAACGGGGAATTTAAATTACGTAATTAATTTTTTTTATGAGATAAATGGTTTTAGGAGAATGTACCTATACATATAATCGCACTGCGTAATCTTCAGTTTTTAATTTCCTCCTATGCTATATCCGTCGAATCTGACATTTACATTTTTCTGGGGAGCAATATCAAACCACCAATTCGACACTTTACGCGGGGCACGTTTTACAGATTCGATCGTTTTCGTTTGAATAAAGACAAATTTAAAAGGAAAAAAATTCTTGACCTCCTAAAAAAATATTTAGTACATTGTATACTGTAACGTTGAGGGTGAGAGGCTAGCCTGATTGGCTCCACAACCTCAGACGCTCACCCTGCATAGCTCAATCAGTTAGCAAAAGACTCACGAAAATTTATAAAAGTAAGCAAGGATTGAAATACCCACAGAGTTCAGAATATAAATAAAACAAAGCTATTAGAAATTCAATGTGTGTAATTAAAATATAAGTATGTTTACAAGGTTAAGAAGATGTGTGAGGGCACGGTAAGTATATAGGTGTTATAATTTTGACAAGATATAACAAAGATATAATTGCAAATATAGGTTGAAAACTTAAGTAATGAATCCATCCATCGAATCATTCATACTGGGAATTTACAAATTAAAAAGTTCTACGTCGAAGATTAAAGAAAAAAAACAGGCTAGTGTTGAGATGAACGAAGTGATTTTTGGAGGTTATAAGAATTTAATTTTATGTAGAGGTGAAATTTTGAAGAGAGGTGAAGAATCCATGTATCGTCAGTGTGCGTGTCCACAACAGGACCTGCACGAGGTGAAGCTTTGTTAATTAGTCCTTTGAGGCATCAAATTGTAAATATATCCTCACACGTGGTCCAGATTTCACGCGTGAGCGATGACGGATATGGGATAATATCTGCGTTCCGTGATGTACCCGGTCAGCGTGTGACACTCGGTAACTAGCTGATAACTAGAACACGGATCAGTGTCTAGGCCATTTTTAATTTATAATATTCTAATATTATGTCAGGAGTAAGGAAGTATATAAAGGGAGGGGAATTAGACCTGAAAAGATTAAAGTGACTGGGCTGTAGTGTACGTAGTTTTGATTCGGGGAATGAAAGTTAATATTAAAAAGCTATAACACTTGCATTACGATTACGTCTTCATTCCCCAGGATTTATGCCGGGTCGGCCTGAATAGAAAATAAATGCGGCCGTTCGCCATGACAGTTATTTTTGCAAGAAGGAATCATAGACGAAAAAGCTCAGAACGAGATTTCACTTACCATAGAGCAGATTCTGTGGTAATGAAATAAGGTAGAATAACGGGGTCAAAAGTTAAATTGCTATTTTTTTATCAGTTAAAGGGAAGTCAGGAATGTCATTCTTACGAGAGGCGGAGAATAACATGACAACACTGATCCCTTCCTCGATAAACAAAAAAAGATTTCAAGAAGTTACTATTAGAGATTTGAAGATGAAGTTTTGGAGATAAGAATCAAACATACGTACTACAACAAAATATGGGTTACCAAGTTGTATTAGTAATTTCCTGGTGTGCCCTTGGTTCGAAGGTACACAAGGAAATAGATAGAGATTCTGAAACATACAAAATTATTACATCACATAGAAATTCTAAAATAAAGTACGTAGATATTTCAGTCACTTGCTTGGACCATCTAGTAATTTGGTTTTGGAGAACTGGCTTCGCTGGGACATATTCCCACATACATAGCAAAAACGAGCGCCGAGCAGTTTCTTCTTTGTCGAAACATAAAGGTTTAGATAACCTCGACTTTCAGAAGCTGTCTTTAACAGAAGTAAACAAAGCGCTCTCACTTTTTTGGAGACTACACTCCAGATTTGACTTTATTTCATTATTAATACAAAAACAAGTTAACAAAGCATTCTGTTTTGAGATGAAAACTCCAGAATGTTTTGGGTTGGCGGACACTTGTCCTCAGTGATTGTGTGCATTTCTAGCACCTAAGATTAATTATCCTAAATACCACAGCATGACATCACAGCTGTTCAATAATCTAACATTATGTTAGTAAACAAAAACTTAGAGAACTTTTATACACATCGTATAACTATGAACGTACACATTTTTTTGTACAAGAAAAAACTAGGTCAAGCGAAAAGGTTGTTGACAACCGTGATACACTACAAGACAAAAACATCATTATCAAGAAACAAGATAAGGAATAGCATATAGCTAACTATCTACACGTTGAAAGGTTTGTTCAAAAAGAAAACAGGTAATTTCTATTATCAATTGAAATCAATATCACGTCAAGGATTGATATTTATTACAGCTTAGCATTTTGCAATTCACACCTCCAGACGTCTCTCCTTTAGCTAGCATTGCAAAATCAAAACTGGGGCAAGAATTTAAATGGAATGTTTTAGGAATGTTTTTTGAGTATTTATTTATATGATTTATTAAGCAAACTGTTTTTTCTTTTGACAACAAGAATCTTTGAAAATCTCACCTACTGTCAAGAGTTTCATAGTCTTTACTAAGGACGGATAAATAAACTTAAGAACAATCTGACTTACACTACATTACGAAGGTAAACAGATTTAAAAAGAACATTCATTTTTCTCTTGCAATTAGAAGCATTCCCAGTGAAAGTTAGCTAGATAAGAATAAGATTTAATATTTAATTTGACAGTTATTCATTTTCATTACATTTTAAGATAATGTTATTGTGTCGTGAAGCCTCACAGATTCTAGAAGTCTGCATGGTGCACTGAAAAAACATTAGATCAAAGCGAACGAAGTTGATTATTGTTTATTGAATTTACTTGCAAGAAAAATAATGATGTACTGCCAAAGCAAGTTAGTAAAAGAACACCTTTCCTTCTGATTAATTATAATTAGGTTTGACTAAATGCTAATTTTTTTGTCTAGACGCATAAACCTCAAAGTTATTCGAGATTTCATATATTCTAATATACTAGCATTGTTATATTTACACATAAGCGTGAAACAATGAATTTTATTCATGTTTATCACAAGGTTTTTTGATGTGGAAATTTCCACGAAATCTTCCATCAACGTCCTGCACCGCATAGATAAGAGGAGATATCACTTTTGTGATTTTTAGTTTTAACAAAGCGTGGGGCTAGTTTACTGGAAAAGAATTTCCGCCGCATTCGAACAAGGAAAATTCGTTCTCCAGACAATCTGTTCCCTCAGTATATTCAGCATCTTTCGTCTTAAGTTGTAATGAGTCGCGTTACGTTTGTAGGCGCTCATTAAGTTGTTTTGAACCTGCACGTAAATGTTTTTAAGTTCGTCTAGCTTTTCTACGTACGGGGTGTGGTTCATCTATTTCCACCTCGTCACCCAGGAAAGATGTTTCGGATGACTCCGAATGGAAATTCGCCTCGCATGTTCTGTTCTCGGCCGTGAAATATAAAAAATGGGGTGTACAAAGTGGAAAGAGATTGACAGTTATTATTGATTTTGCATTTGCAACCAAAAGGTATGGTTTTGCACCCAGTAGCGATGATTTTGTTCTACTTGCAATTGCGATTAGCAGTCATAGCAGTTTTGTGATAACGCTCACGGGTATTAGATTGAGGAGAATAGACAGCGTTTAAAAACAAAGTAGGGATTGAGTACATTTAGTGAGAAGTTCATTAAATTTTTTAGAGATAAATTGAGAATCCATTATCTGAATTTATGACTCCTAGTGGTACCATGAATTAGAAAATGTCATTTTCCAAGTGGCTTTTCTATGATATTTTCTGGAGAGAAGATTTTCTTATGTGGAGAACAGCCATAAGAATTTAGAGAGAAAACGTCTAACACGGATAGTAATTGTACACGTGTCCTGCGTTAGACTTAGGGTTAAGGGACCTACAAAGGTCAATGGATAAACATTCCATTGGTTTTGTAACTTTCTTAGGATTTTTCATCAGTCCTAGAGGAGGTTTTGTAGAGTGTTTATAATGCTTTAGCATAAATTCACATTATTTAATAAGAGTTTAGCTACGTCCTGGAAACTCATTTTCTCCCAGTAACAAAAGAGTTTTAATTTCATTATAAGTTTTAAATATTCCCATATGGGCTGCCTGTGTCATTAGTATGAATTTTCTTCTAAAAGCCTAATGCGATCGTCTGCTGGAATCCACGAGTTTCCACGCATGATTATCCGCATTGTAAATTATCTGAAGGTTTAAAATTATTTCTGTAATTTTATTATTTTCAATACGATACCTGGGATAGGATCAGGGTGTAAATTTACGGCGTTAAACAATTGTTAAATAAGAGCTATCGTTAACGTCATGAAAATCGGTTAAAGCTGCACCACTTCTATGCGAGATAATGCATCGGGCACTTGTATTTAATTTTCCTTTTACGTGTATTACTTCAAAGTTCTCGGATTATTGGAGTAAATTCGGTACTCCAACGAGCTAATCTTCCGAGTAGGATTTTGCAAAGAGGTTATAACCTACTTCAAACTGTAGTGATCAGTGAAAACTTTAAAGGTAAGGGCTTCGATATAGGGCCTAAAATGTCTAATAGATTCCATAATTGGATAGTTAATTCCTTCTATCCTGTGACAGAATAATAACGTCACAAACGTTCACACGCGTCAGGGGTGCGTGGAAAAGAATGCGACAGCATATTCTCCATCCATCTTTGCTCCTGTCCTAAGAATGGAGATCCTATAGGCAAGATCGCTAGCATCAGTATGCAGATTAAAAGGTAATCCAAAGTTGGGATTTCTTAATACTGGTGCAGAAATCAGTGCATCTTTCAAACGTAAAATGCAGTTTCGGCCTCATCCGACCAAAAAAATTTAGATAACATACCTTTACTGCTTACCCGTCAACTTGGTCAAGGTTGCTTAGTAATGTAGAATAGTCATAAATAAACGTCTGATATAATAACGAACAAAGTCCTATAGAAACTCCTTAAGGTTTTAACGTTAGTAGGTTCTGGGATCATTTCTAATAGATTCTACTTTTTGAGGATCAGTGCGCATCAACCTTGTGCGTCACACTACATAACCTAGATATTTTAATTCTGACTTGCAAAATACAGATTTCTTTAATGTTAAGTTATAAAGTTAAATTAGCCTCTTTAAGGTACATAAAACTTTTCTTAAAAAGTTTGGATATGTGAATCAAAATCCTCACTAATTTTTAGTGGAGATCGTCTATAAAAAAATATAGAACATTTCGGTCAAATTTCGTCCAAAGAGTCTATCTACGAGGCGTATTTGCATCTCGGCGGAACTATTGCGGAAGACCGAAAGGTTAAAAACTGTTAAATTGATAATAGTCCACGCTTGTGGTAACTACATAAAGATGTTTTAGATTTATGAAATTTCATCAAGGGGTATTTGCCAGAATTGCTTAGAGAGGAGTCAATTGATAGTTATGAAATTTAGCACCATTCAGGGTTGTAATATAGACTGAATGTGTGGTAAGGGATACGAATCACGTATAGTTACTGAATTTAATATGCGAGAGTTCTAGACAAAAAACGAACAGAATCGTTCTTTCTTTGCGACTAATAATAATGTGGTTACTCCACGCCGATTTAGACGGTTCTACGACATCTAGAGCTAACAATCTCATATTCAGTTACTGCTTCTAACTGTGCCTGTCGCACTGGAGATAATGGTTAATACCGTTGTTTAATAGGATTTCCTGTAGTCTCGATTTTTTGGTAGATCATGGTTGTCCTTCCCAGTCCTCTCCGCTCGAAAGATATGTCTTCTAAATTCAGCGACGACTTCCTGCAACTGCTTCGTTTGGAATTCAAGCAAGTCCTCAGGAGCGTGCCAGTGCTGAAAACATGATGAGAAAAACGCTGAGTTATCTGTGTTGATAGATATATTTTTTAAAATAGCGAGGGAGCGATATTAAATGTAATCCAGAAAATCTACTCCTATATTTATTTCTTGGTGATAGGTTTAGTATTACTATCTAAAAGGATATTGTTATGAGTTGCAACATCTAATATTGATAAGGGCAATTTAATATTTTTCCAATGACGCCTGTTTGCTATTATTGGCTGTAGTGATAAAAGTGTTAACTTTTTCTATAGGGAATACAGATAAATAAGAGTTTTTTTAGAAAGGCGGCGTCATTACAAGAGTTTGACGCACCAGTGTTCATAAGACCTTGTAAATGTTTGTTAATTTGATAGTAAAATTCATAAATGTGGGCGTAGATCTCGATTCCGGGATACATATCACCAGGCGCTATACTGGCGGTATTCAAAATACAATAGTTCCAAGTGCTTCTTCCAAGCCACTGGGTCTGTTGTCAGTTCCTTTTAGTGAAACCACGCCGGTGCCATATACTAGTTTTTTGAATTATCGTTTTTTAAGATTTGAAGGTCTTTAGTGTCTTGACACGAGCAGTTTGCGTCAGTGTGTTTTGCTTCCCACAGCGAAAACATATACAATGGTTCTCACAGTCCTACAAATCTTTGTAGTGTATGACCATTGCGCTTGCATTTCAAACAAAACCACGTCACTTAATTTGCTAGAAAAAAGTATGCTTGGAAGGCATATCAGTAGAAATTTTTTACATAAAAAGTTAGAGAAGTCTTGAAAATGGGGAGAAGAGTTGTCGCTTGAGACGATGGTTGCTACATCGTTGGATTTGTACACATTAGAGGTCTTCTGTGCGTTATCCTTAACAAAGCTAGATTTGGTGAAGCCATCTACTTTGCGTTCACGGTAGCTTAAACATTTCTACCGTTTTGCTATGCTTCAAGAGATCTTGAAGAGAGTGTATATTTCCTGATGTTATAAGAGGAATAATATATTCAGGTCGGCGCGTTTTTTAAAACATGAGTTAAAAGATAAGGTGGGGGACCAAGGGTTTACCTCAATTTTCTGATGCCAGATCGGACACTACAGATTACGTAGTTCTGCCATGGACTCGTTAATCAAACTGCTTACGCTCTTGGGAGCTGTTTTAGGATGATATCTCTGTGATAAGGGGTGGAAAATCAAAAAAAGTTGTGCCTCCTTAAGTTGGGGCCCACGTCTCGAACGTGTTTTTCAAAGGCCAAAACCATGTTAGCGGAATACAGACCAAAAGGTCTGTAAAAGAATTTATAAGAGTGGAGTTTTGAATCCGGTCTGCTGGAGATCAAAATGGTCAAGATGATTAAACAAAATCGTGGATGCTCTGCGATCCATCGAATCTGATTTTTTAAACTACTTAATCCTAAATAAATGTTGTTTTTAGGAAGATCTTCGTCCTACGGACGTTTCTCTTTCAAAGTGTGTCTGCTTCACCAGCTTCGGTGGTGATGCATAAGAAGTTGTTGAGGCTAGTGTTTAAACTTTCAAAAAGATTTAAGTGTCTGATTAAAGGCATGAGCTTGCTCTCTGAGCTGTGACTCATCATCGGCAGGAGTAATTTCATTTTTTCCAAAGCTTACTTTATTTCAGCCATCGTTGTCTCAGGAGTGATTCTGATAATCCTCCATAATGCAACGAAAATAGTTTTCGCCAAGCGAAAGAAAAAATTTAAATAAAAAAGTAGACTTGAGATTTTCAAAATAAGTTTAAATAAAAAGATGTTATAATATCAAACGTACAACCTGTATAATTTGCTGACGAAGTGTCGTCGGCCACGGTGCGTGTGCGTGTTCTCAGAGAATTTGTATAATAGCAGCTCCATATTCCATTTAGTTCCTCAATAGTTAAACTTTCCAATTCGTCGTCTGTAAATTTAAAAAAATATCTCAGTATCCATGCTTTACATAAAATGTCATAGTTTGCCCACTGTGCGAAAAGGCATAAAGAATAAATAAAGGAAAAGTCAATCCTGTATTTATAAAGATGTATTAACTTTTAAAATAGTTAATAGTAAGAATTTTGCCTCATGGCATTAGATAATTGTACAACAATCTACACTCCACCATGGTAGGTAGTAGAATTGGTTAAAAGTTAATTTTACAAGTTTATTTGTAAAATTTACAGGTTATCATAGAATGACTTTTCCACAATTAATCTTCAGTAAAAGGAAGTAACGTTTCACAGCACAGCACAAGATGTAAGATTCAATATAATATTGAAAAGAAAAAATGTTGTTCAGAATACACGCATGTTCCAAACACAAGTTATTTCACAGAAAACTATTCTGCAAAATATTAGATAATTCAGCTTTTTTTTCACTACTGAAATAGATTCACTTCAGATGGTTCAATAATATAAAAGATAAAACTTCTTTTTACTAAGAATTCAGCAAAAAGAAAAAAACAAGATGAGAATCAAACTTCTCACAGCACAAGTGTAATTGTATCAAGTTGCCACACAAGAGTGTTTTTTGATTCTACCCACGCCAGCTTTTTCCATCAAGTTTGTGACAAACTTTAATTTAACAAAAAAATTTCTACCTTCATGTTCAAATGCATACAGTAGATATTTTGTCCAAAAAAATAAATTTTTTGAGAGGATTGTGTTATTTTTTTCTCAAAAAAAAAAAGAAAGTAAAAATAACCAAGATCATGCCCAGCCTACAGCATATTTGTGACATGCAAATATAGCCACACAATGTGATGTCTTCTGCATCAGTATGTTAGCAGAACAAAAAAACATAAGTAGACATATAATGTCTGACTTAATTTTAGAGAATTTGTATTCTCATAGGAAAGTAAATCACCAGTAGCTTTCTGTAATCAGAAAATTGATTAGAAAGAAAAGAAAAATAAACAAAAATAGAACTTCATATAATGAGCGATTTCACACTGATTCTTTGTCAGATGTTCTCCTTCTTGGCTGCAGGGTTGAAGTAGCGTTCAAACGTCATAGCAGCACGCCTACTCTAGTCCCTTGCATCAGGTTGCAGCATCAAGTTTGCTCTGCCATGTCCTCCGTCTTGGCACGTTCAGAGGTTTGTGATTTTTGGGAGGGAATGAGATAGAGGTTTTTGACATAACAATAATAAATATAATAATAATGTAAGTGTTTATTTACATTCTTACCGTTCTGTGGTGGGATGATTTCAAAGATTATTAGAAGTCATAAAAATAGACTACTTATAAATGGGCGCCAGTGAGTCAATATATTACATACAATAAGTAAAGTCAGGGTTAATTATTAAAAGACAGGGGTGAACTTGGCCCCGCGTTGAAGGTGATTTCAACATTGTAACGTTGAAGGGTGAGAGGCTTAGCCTGATTGGCTCCACAACTCAGACGCTCACCTGCATAGCTCAATCAGTACGGTAGCAAAAGACTCACGAAAATTTAAAAAAAGTAAGCAAGGATTGAAATACCACAGAGTTCAGAATATAAATAAAACAAAGCTATAGAAATTCAATGTGTGTAATTAAAATATAAAGTATGTTTACAAGGGTTAAGAAGATGTGTAGAGGCACAGGTAAGTATATAGGGTTATAATTTTGACAAGAAAATAACAAAGATATAATTGCAAATATAGGTTGAAAACTAAAGTAATGAATCCATCCATCGAATCATTCATACTGGAATTTACAATTAAAAAGTTCTACGTCGAAGATTAAAAAAAAAACAGGCTAGTGTTGAGATGAACGAAGTGATTTGGAGGTTAAGAATTTAATTTTATGGTAGAGGTGAAATTTTTGAAGAGAGGTGAAGAATCCATGTATCGTCAGTGTGCAGTGTCCACAAAACAGGACCTGCACGAGGTGAAGCTTTGTTAATATAGTCCTTTGAGGCATCAAATTGTAAATTATATCCTCACACGTGGTCCAGAATTTCACGCGTGAGCGATGACGGATATGGGATAATATCTGCGTTCCGTGATGTACCGGTCAGCGTGTGACACTCGGTAACTAGCTGATAACTAGAACACGGGATCAGTGTCTAGGCCATTTTTAATTTATAATATTCTAATATTATGTCAGGAGTAAGGATAAGTATATAAAGGGAGGGAATTAGACCTGAAAAGATTAAAGTGACTGGGCTGTAGTACGTAGTTTTGATTCGGGGATGGAAGTTAATATTAAAAAGCTATAACACTTACGATTACGTCTTCATTCCCCAGGATTATGCCGGGTCGGCCTGAATAGAAAATAAATGCGGCCGTTCGCCATGACAGTTATTTTTTGCAAGAAGGAATCATAGACGAAAAAGCTTCAGAACGAGATTTCACTTACCATAGAGCAGATTCTGTTGGTAATGAAATAAGGTAGAATAACGGGTCAAAAGTTAAATTGCTATTTTTTTTATCAGTTAAAGGGAAGTCAGGAATGTCATTCTTACGAGAGGCGGAGAATAACATGACAATAATAGTTGTCGTCCACCTTGTAGCATAGATGATTAAAATAAACATTAAAAAACTTTTTAAAAATAAATATCTGAACGTTCCGCCTCCGGGGTTTGACCTAGGGTCTTTCCGATCACCGGTCAGCTTCCCCGAAGCTAAAAAAATATTTACTTTCACTTGTATTTATATACCATAACGTCGTACCATATCCGCGTCGTATTTGGAGTGGATTCAAAAACTGCATCCAGGCCAAGCGATCAGCTGCCAGTTCCCGCGCATCCTTTCAAGACAGGTCCACGTCCCTCAGCTCTGACGCAAAGTGCCGACGATTGTTGTCAAACAGTGGGACATCCAGGACGCCGAAAACCTGATGTTGGATGGTAAAACAAAATGCCGCCTTTATAACGCTGCTCACATCACATATGGCTGCGAATCATGGCACCTAACCGAGCGAGCAGAGTTTTGCGAATAGGCTTCTAAAAGAATATTAGGTGAGCGGTAAGTGCCAACTTGTAGGCATTAAAATTGACATCGAATGTATCGCCAGTATGCATAAACTTATTGCCTAGATTGTGGAGTCTATTGATGACAGAATTGCACCCTTATGCTGTAGATGTATTATTGGCGCAGTATTGTAGGGTATAACGGGTATTTCTAGACGGCACATTAAAATTAATAAGTGACAGAACTTAAGGGGTATCAAACATTGAATGAATAATTTTGTATAAATTTAATAAGTCACAAATAATACACATAGTATGTAATAATGTAACATTACTTACATTAAAAATATAAACGCTAACACGTCGAATTGTAAATTGAAAGTGTTTTTTTTTCATTTAAAAATAGATATATCTCTACACTATAAAATAAACGTATTAGATCTTAATATGATATGGGGACATTGAAACTAATCTGTATGTCGTTAGTTGAATGACTCGACATAAAGAGCGTAAGATCATTTCCAAGACGTCCAGGACTATTAATCACTCGCTCAATAATTTTTCTTTGGATTCCCGGGATTATGACGTAACACGATCCTCGGGATGATTATATGGATTGATAAATTAATGTGAAGTAGAATCCTGGAATATCCATATTTAGATTAACAGTCGAGCTTTTCATTATTAATTACTTATGTCCGAGTTTTGATTATATGTAGATGTGTACGGAATTTAGGAAATTTGATTAATTACTTTTTACTTTATGTCTAAAATGAAATATTTTATATGAAAAATCACGTTTGTGTTAATAAACGTTTTACATGGACACCATCGAAAATGCGAACCCGCGACATCATACTGGTAGCCCAGCGTGCTAACACTAACTCTACAAGGTGAGCAAGAATATAATAAAATATATTCTTCATATCCCTTTTTGTTCTAAACTTTTTTTATAAAGAATGATTAATTAACGAAAATTAGATTACATCTACTAACAATAAGTCTGCAAGTTTTAACGTTAAAAGCATAAATAATGCGCATAGCCTTTTACTTGTTATATCATTTTTAATATCTAATACGTGCTAATTTAGCGAAAGCTTTGTTATCAGAATCACGCATTTTATTTATTATATAATAAAATAAACAAAAATAAGACACAAAATGCCGAAAACTCTTCAAGTTCAGAACTTCTGAATCAGAAGACAGTTGGTGTCCATCAATAGTCCGCCTTCTCCATGATGAGTTTTCCGTGGTTTTCTCATCATCTCAGGCAAATGCGGAGAAGTTCCCTTTGGTCCACACCAGATGTATCCCGCCTGATCCCAACACAATATTATATAATATAAATAATAAATTAGAAAATTCAATGAAATAAAATCAACTTGATGAAATATAAACCTTGTACATCATAAGCAAGGTAAAAAATAATTGTAACTCCCATTTTTATTTTTTATTAAACGATTAAAAAAAACTTTTGGTTGTCTGTAAAGTCGGTTTTACGGACGATAATTTTACGTGATAACGTCATAAGAAAACATTGATGATGAAAAATAGCATACTTTTATAAATTGACTTGAATTATTATTACTGAATTATCATTATTTTGTATAATACAAAGCAGGAGTTAATTGAAAATTCCAATTTTTCCAATTTATAATATCATTTTTTTGCACTCGTTAATTCAAATATTTGTTTACTTAAATTATACAAATTAATTAAAAGTAACAATGTGCTATTAACAATTTATATACATTTGATGATATTATGTTTAAGATCCTCCAACCTGTGTTATTTTGTGAAGGATAGGACGATGATAAAAAGTAGTAAATCAAGGGGAGTGTTTCAAGTGTAATGTGCCTTGAAAAAGTCAAATCGATGGTTGTTCCTCTAATCGTTGTTGACTTATTGACATCTGAAACGCATTCGAGATTGTACGTATCTTTCACTCGGCTCAGGCGGAACGTGACAATGAGTCATGCTTTTTCATGTGTGCAGCCGGCGTTCATCGATTTATTAGACGTTATAACGTCAAAAAATAAGACGATGCAGACACGCATCGGGTCGATATCTAAAACGTGTAAAAAAATCATTGCTCTAATGTTATATTCCAAAGAATACGTTTGTATACATATAGGAAAGCGGGCGCGAGTCACGTGGTGTGGTATGCTCTCTTAAGTACTTTTCTTAGTTGCGGGGGAGTTCTATTTTTAGAATATGATCAACTCAAGGTCTGGTGACCTCGGGGATCAGCTCCACGTAGTTTCCTGAACTGTCGCGGGAGCCTTTAAGGAGTGAGAAATCCATCTAAAGTTTTTATTGCCTCTGGGTTCTTCAAGTTTCCATGTCCTCTACTGACTTTTCAGTCTCCTCTGTTTAGCTCCGACTGCCATTACATCTTCACTCCTTTTAAGACTTACCCATATTATTTTCCAGACCAAACTCTATTTTAAGTAAACAAAATTTTGATTGTGTCCATACACTTGTAGACAAAAACTGGATTTCACCCATTACGGGCTAACATTAAATTACAATTTGACATCTTAACAGAGACGAAAAGTTTGGAAGGGAAAATTAGGCGTTTACATTGGCTGGGTTAAGTGGCCACTTGATGTATTACATTCCTCATTTCGCCTAGTATTTGATATCAAGTGGCCACTTGACCCAGCCAATGATAGGTAATAGGCCCTGTAAACACCTTACATTCCCTTTCAAACTTTTCGCCTCTGTTGAGATGTCAAATTGTAATGTGTTTCGGTGTTATTTTAAGTGTTTCGGATGCATGATAAAAAAATTTTATAACTTTTTTGAAATTTAATTATTATACATATTAATTTGATTTTTGAATGAACGGAGGTGATAGAATGAAAAAAGAGAAGAAACAATTTTTTTTTAATAAACAATAAACGCTCGTTTTATTTTTTTTTTTCCCCTTAAATGTTTTGTACCTATTATCCACGCTCTACAAACCAACACAAACACAATACAACACACGTAGGTATTTTTGTTTACCTAGATACTATTTATTGTATATTATATTTACTTACATTAAATTAATAAAGAGTGTATTTGATTTAGAGTGTAATATAAAATATGTTATGAATACCTACAGATTAAATCAGAGAATTTGGTCTCGGACACGTTTTCAGTTTTCAGGAGTAAAACACTTAACGTAAGGTTGTCAGGTGATGACAAATGACGTCATAAATCCTAGGGCGTCACTTACGTCAGACGTACTAGTTCGTGACATAGACGTACGGTGAGGAGGACTTGACAGTAAATTTTGCAAGAAAAAAAAATCTGTAAATAAATTCCAGGTGACTATTTTAAGGAACCAAACCCTTGGAGGTGATAATTTAATATATTTATAGTTTTTTGTGATGTAATTTTTATTTTTAATTATATATTGTGATATTTTTGTATACTTGTAATCTTTTTGTTTTTATAAAATGACGTCATAAAATGATATTTATATCCTACTTTGAAAAATGTAAAAAAAATAAAATAAAATAAATAAAAAAACAATTAAAAAAAGTAACATGTTTTTTGTAGAAAAAAGCAATGATTTTTTTTAAAGAATGAAGAAAATTAAATGGTAATATGAGTATTGATCATGACCAAAAATGGTTTTACGCATACAATTTTAAATAAAATTCCATGGGAAGTTTAACTTCAGATCCCAGCTTAGATTGATTGAATATCTAAAACTTTCAGCCAGACTAGAAATCAAATTTATTGATTATTTAGGTCCCGCGATTATTTTGCATTAAGATATTTTCTGACTTATATCGTTTCTATTGTTAGATTGAATCCCCACTCCATCGTGTGTCTTTATTCTTGTGCATAAGGTTTTCTTGTTGTATATACAATATCATGATTTGCACGAGTGACTTTATACGTGCTTCTTGTATTCACAATGCGTTGTGATTTCCTTGTACGGATAGTACAATATGGAAACTCTTGGAGTACTTTTATCACTTCCTTTAACTACTTAATTACGGTGTCAGAGTTTGTAATTAGAAACGTCTTGGGTGTCAGTTTTAATACACAAAAACACTATTATCGTCACACAAACACACAAGTTACCCTCTCTCTCACACTAATTATGACTCGGGTGGACTCTTCACTCTACATACGGTGGCTTTAAAGCCCTTTATTTATTTCTTTCTTTCTTTATTTTATTATTATTATTAATTTGTTTGATCAAAATTTTGTTTATTGTTTAAAATTATGATACTTTAGAATATTCGTATGAAACTTAGAGGCTTGTACTCACCGCCTCAAGGCAAACTTTAAAGAATAAAAGAATAAAAACATTATTATTATTAGCCTACCTATACACAAAACACACCCTCTCAAACACACCCCCTCACACACACCCTCTCCCCCCCTCACACACATTGTCCAGTCCAGTAGCTGTAATGTCAGTGTCCTTAAGTGCGGGTAGTGGAATACGGAGCCCGTGAAGTACTTTAAGCAAGTAGTTACGGAGTCAGAGTTCGGAACTAGAAACGTCCTACGAGTGACAGCCGTAACACACACAAACCCCAACCCCCTCTCTCACATCTACACACACCCTACTCTAACAAAGTAAGGCACTCATTAAACAAACGAAATAATTTAAATAAATATTCGCCTTAAAGCACTTTCTTGAGACCGAAAACTGCACAGTTTCTTGATCAGAAAAATGTACAGTCTCTCAAAAGACACGCTAAATATGTAATTTTTTTAAGCGCGATTTTAAGGTATTATCGTATGTTTACACACAGGAGACTGTTAATATAGCTAATAATGTAAATATGTTTTTTTTACGTTTTTAAAAGCATTCAACAATATCTACTAAAACTTTTGCATAAAAAACATTGTCAGGTCAGCTTAGCGTCAAACTGACCATGAATATTCCATCTAGTTTTCACTTTATACGGGGCAGTTTGCAAACTACACAAGAAACTGTACAGTTTTCTGTGCCATATAAAGTGCGCATTAGAGAAAAAATAAGATGTTTTTGTTTTGGCGGACAATTATTTATTTTGTACATTTTTACGTACCGTTCTACGTATGGGATATATATATCGTAGTGGGATATATATATCGTAGTGGGATATATATATCGATGGTTGAAAGGAAAAAGTTACTAAGCGAAAATAATACTAAGCGATATAGTAATATCGTTTCACTTGGTAACTTTTCCTTTCCACCCTCGATATGTAGATTTCATTAACAATACTAACCCTTTACTTACGATGAGCGCTCTGCAAATTTATTTATTAGGTATTTAATAAAATGAACCATATTTTTCCCATAAAATTATATTATATTATATTTATAAACGATGACTTATTATACTAAAATTACAGCTCTCAGCTTAGTATTCGAGTATTGTATGCACATAAAATGAATGTCTATTTTGGTGGGGTGATGGGTGACCAATGTGACCATTGACCATCTAAAAACTAATAATTAAACATTTATCCTTCTTTGAGACCCTCATTTACAGTTTGATATCAAAAGGGATTTTCGGGTTTCGTTATAATTTCTAATGTTACCCTCACATCTACCTTATATATAAAATAATTGTATGATTTGATAGTTCCAGAATATTCGATAGTGCGCATTTTGTGTCGTCATCCGATGTAACGACATATCGTAAAATATTAAAAGCGAATAAGGTTCATGTAGCGATATCTAAAATATCTCTTTACCATAGCATTACGTTCAGGGCTATAGAACACTTAAGATAGTCACCGTTTTATCACCTTGTAGGAAACACAAACAACATTATGCAGGATAATGTGCCTCAGATTATCATATTACGCACATCATGTGTAACGTTAGTGAAAAGAATTTGCTTTATTTTGTGACATGATGTCTTTTTTCAGGATAATAAGAGGTGGCAGCAAAATAAAAACTTTTAATCATTATAATAAAAAGGACACGGAATTAGCTAGGCAGTTTTTATTTTATTAATTAAGACAAAAACCAAAACCATTTTACGACGACATTT
>JAGVSP010001259.1:0-46424 GCA_022494985.1 Micrasema minimum
TAGTTTATCTGGAATACAAAGCTCTTTTAAATACTCTGGAGAGGCATCATGCATGGCTTTGTACTTCCCTTTTTTTTTGCCTGCCACACATACTGAAATACTTGTACAAGGTAATGAGGCTAGAATATATCGTGTTTTGCCTTTTGAAATGACTTTTGAATCCAGGTTTAACAATAAGAAATTCTCCTTATAAAAGCTCGTTGAAGTGCGGTTTTTTATTTTGTTTATTAATTTGAGAAAATAAATGAAATTTGATTAGAATTTGCATAAAAATATCGAAAAACAATCAAATTCATGATCAATTTTCTCGAAAACTAATTTTAAACTCAATTTTTTTTTTTTTTTTTTCCAAAATCGACTCCAAATATGATGTAGATTCACTGGTTTCCCGCTTGTACATCGAGTTTTGTTACACCGTGTATACTTAATCATGGGAAGTTAGCGGCGCTCACCAAATGTAGCCAAATGGTTGCTAAATACTCGCCAATTCACTGGAATTTGATGTGCTTTTTAATAACCAATAATTGTTCTTCTTTAATAAGAAGATGATTATAAACAACATTTTGAGTGTGTCCAAATACTTGTAGACAAAAACTGGATTTCACCCATTACGGGCTAATAATTACAATTTGACATCTCAACAGAGACGAGAAACGGTTTCTGCTAAAATGCTTAGCAATTAATGGATGACAGAGAGTGTTCACATGTGAAGCGTCGCGCCATTTTACTAATTGATATGGATATCAAATACTAGGTGGAATGGGGAATGTTGTAATACACCAAGTGGCCACTAAACCCAGCCAATGACAGGTCATGAGCCCTGTAAACGCCTAGATTTCCATATTCCCTTCCAAATTTCTTGTCTCTGTTGAGATGTCAAATTGTAAGAAGATTATTCTTGACAAATGAAATATAAACGAAAAATAAAGGCTGATGGTATTTTTATCATAGATACCAAACATTAAAAAAATCCAAAAAAGTTTAATTACATATTTCTCTAGTAAAAATTGCTCAAATTATTACATGTGATATTTTTTTTAAATATGTGTTTGTTAATAAATCTGAAATTTTATTTTGAAAACACCAAAATTTGCAATGCTGGCCTCAGGAGTAGTAGCCTTATGAATCTAATACTAAATAAAAATTTAATGTATAATTTTTCTGGATAACTTTGTGCCGGTTTTATGAACACCCGTTAGTAGCTCTTTAGTCCGCCTTGTAGCACAATGGTAGCGCAATAGGCTACCGTGCATGAGGTCGCGGGTTCGATTCCCATTGGGGGTCAGCGTGAAATATATATTTAAATGTGATTTTCATATTAATATTTCATGTGTGATACCTTGGACTGGTACTGAAGCGTATGACTGAACTTCTTACCTTCAAGAATCACTGCACTTGGTGTACCGATGCAGTGCCATATGTACCATTGGCTGCGAATAAGAGAGAGTAGTAGTACTTTATGTGATATACTTTTGATTGTCAGATTGCGGTTTGGGAAAGTCGGTTGGAGTTTCTCATATAATAAACGGCGAAATAGCTGTCAAGGATTCCCTCCCCTGGCATGTTGGTGTATACCAGAACATGAATGGGGAACTGGACCAAATCTGTGGGGGGAGCATCATACAAACTCACATCGTCATATCCGGTATGTATATTTTTGCTAAAAAATAAATGCCGCCTATATATTATACATCGTCATCATCATCACCACCGCCATCATCATCATCATCACTATCATCACCAGCATCATCATCATCACCAGCATCATCATCATCACCACCACCATCATCATCATCATCACCACCATCATCATCATAATCATAACCATCATCAACATAGTCATCATCATCATCATCACCACCATCGTCATTATCACCACCATCAATAGCATCATACAGAGGACAATCCCCAGCTTCCCAGAGGTAAGAAGGTAGTAGTTTTATCTTTCTTGGGTTGACTAGATTGCTGAACTTATGTGTTATAATAAATAAAGAATTACCTATAATAATAATATATATTTGTTCTAGCGGCGCACTGCTTCTACGATGAATGGAAGAAGAGGACTATTCACCCAAAGTATTACAGAGTAGCCGCTGGGAAGTACTATAGAACTTGGAATCATAATCGAGACAAACATGTGCAAACATCTAATGTAAGTGATCGTCACGCGAAATGCAAAAAAAATACAAATCATTCACAATACTAACCCGTGTAAAGTGTTGCGTAATGATTGCTTCGTTAATTTGCATTTATGGTTTTAATAATACCCGCTTACATTTTGCAGGTCAGCCTCATAAAACCCCATGAGTTCTATGGCGGAGACGAGCAGAACCAGCAAACTGATGTGGCTTTAATAGTTCTGGAAACACCCTTCACATTCACAGCTTCAGTACATCCCATTTGCTATGATCTCGTCCGATCTGACTTTAACAAACATCAACTTTCCAATCAAAATCTTGGACAAGTAAGACACTTCTGCATTTACTAAAAAAAAATTATGGTCTGAGTCCTTTTTACTTTTATAATGTATGCGAGTTTATTTATGTTGTCTGTGTGTATGAAGCTGTACAATAAAATGCGATCTGAGCAATGCAAGTGTGCCTGGTACTGGTTGTACAATGTGCAAGTCGAGAAAGGTCGAGGAAGACATGGTGTTATTGTTGTGTGTGTTGATTGTTATCAAGAACTTTAAAGTGGACAAGTAAAAATTCGGAACAATGGTAGTTTTCCGTTCTATCTTCTCTGCCTTAGCGTGATGGTTAATTCTTATTTTTTAAACTTTATTTTCCAGGTGGCAGGCTGGGGACTAACGGAATCAGGAAGCACCTCCGAGGAGCTGAAGACCCTCACTCTTCCTGTAATAGACTATGATGAGTGTAAAACTGAACTAGCACAATACCAGTTCATCAGGTACCTGACTTCGGATAAACTCTGCGCCGGTTACCGAAATGGTAAGATTTTTTTATCGATCTTCTTCGATGTCTCAATTCTGATGATTGGTCTGCAGCAAGGTTCTACACCGTGTTTTCCTCCGCAGCCTTTTCAGTTCAGTATGTGAAGCGCAGTTCATGTTCTCGCACACTGTTCCCGTTTTGTCCTCACAGTCATTCTTTCCATTATAATGTACCTACTCGTATAATACAAATTATATTACTCATAAGGGGACTACATAAATAAATCCTCTATAAAATAACCATAAAAAAGTGGACATTAGAGGTGGGTTTCGCACGAATTGAGGAGAGAGTCGTGCCAAAGGAAACATTAGATTTAATAAAACACAAATTAATAATACAACATGTACAATCTACACCATATAAAACTACATTCAACATTTTATCATCTACTTGGCCTGATCCACTCACACACAATCATAGTGAGTTCTGTAAAATATCATTTGGTACAATTATTATTCCTCATCTTAGTTAAAATAATGGCTGGTTGGTAGATATTGTAACAAAGCTGGTCAATCAAGTATGCCAAGACTAAAATACTTCATAAACCTCCTAAAATCGATTTGTGAAAGCTTTTTAATTTCGACTGGATATTGATAAAAAGTTGGTTGGATAACGTGTAGTTTACTGAAGAGGGTGTCATTATTCGTTAATTTATCGCTAAAAGTAATTGATCACAAAGCTCAGTGGACATAAACCAGACTGAGAATCAGAAGGTCAGAAGAAGAAGTGAAGCGAACAATTACATTTTTAAGTGATTTAATGAATCAATGAAGGCACTTATAATTGTGCTTTGTTCTATCTGTCTTGGTTTATTCAAAGAATCTGTTTTATCTTCAGGGTCAGCTCTTTGCCGCGGTGATAGTGGAGGAGGTCTGGTGTTCCCTGCAAGAGATGTAGTGGGGTTGGAGAGGTGGTACCTCCGTGGGATTGTCAGCAATGGTCCACTGAATGAGAACAAAACGTCGTGCAGAGCCAATACGTTTTCTGCCTTCACTAATGTGTTTACTTTGAGAAGCTGGATACAGCGACAGCTTAAAGTTTTAGAGTAAGCTTTCATATTGACATCTTTATCATTCCATGGAATCAATAATTGTTGACGTTAGTTTGCAGAACTAGAATTTTTTATGAATTAGTGGAGATATCAAATTAAACACAAGATAAAGTTCTACTTTATTTTTTATTTACAAGAATACAACATGACGCGTCTCGTCTTTTTAGAATGTTTTCAAACTCCATACGCTGTTATCATGATAAACCCAAATATTGAAATTTCAGAGGTTCGTTTTAATAGTTAGAAATTATTATACCAGAACGAAGGAAACAATTCGGATTCGAGCAGAATTAGAATCTACGGATTCTACCACTTGACAGTGACCCGGTCTAAGTTGCAAAGTTTGAAATTTTAAAGGAACCAACTGGATGGATGTACTCTGCCGGATTTCCCCAATAACGGAGAGTACGTCATCAACAATTCCACCAAGCTTCCGATTCCCGGAGTGATGGTTCCCCATTACTCCCAGCTCGGGTACTTCTGCGAGCCTGGCTACCACCTGTCGGACGACAACCCGGTCATATGCCAGGACACCAACAACTGGCCGCCACTCCCCACCTGCATAAGTGAGTTTACTCTTCATAAGACAGTTCAGGAAATGGATCTGGGATTTCTGTTGCCGACTTTTCGGAGCACATTGCAATGTCCATCTTACTGATGTGTACATAGGTAAGTATTATCTTAAGTGCGATTAACGGGAAGGCCATTTTCACGAGCGGCAAGCAAACAAACAAAAAGGCAGGGTATTTATTATACATTGTATGCATTGGATTTTTTCGCTCCGCTGTTTTCGCTGGCTAGGTATAATGTGCTTCATTGTGAGGAGTTCGTACCCTGTTATAGTCGGGCTTTGGGGATCACTAGGAACCACTGGGAACCATGAGAATCGTTGCCTTATGACTCCCATTATCCCTGTTTGTGTGGCATACATACACAATACACATGGCATAATGACTCAGAGTAACATTGCCTGCATCTTGAAGGCTGTGGAAATGTACAAACTTTAATATCGGAATGTAAGTCGTCAACAAATTTTACCAACCTTCCAAGCCCCGGCGTAATGTACGTGAGAAGTTCGGTGGAGTTTACAGGGCTTATGACGTGTCTTTGTCTTGGTAGATTGGCCACTTATCGTATAATTCCGCCTAGTGTTTGGTATCCAAATCTGCCAAATAAGAACTTGTATATAATGATATTAAATGGCGAGACGCTTCACATGCGAATCTCAGTCACCGATCAAGAAAAACAATAATAATTTTTAGTAGAAATCCTAAATTATTGTTAGTTGTAAGAAATATACTCTAGGAAGCGCCTGAAGCTCAAAATACCTCTTCATTTTATTATGTTTATCACCCCCAAAATGATTATTAATGATTTTCAATACGTATCTAAATACTGATTACTGCAATATCTTGAATTGAATATTCTTACAGGTGATGAACTAACATGTCCAGCCCTTCCAGCGAGTGCCGTCAGTGTTCAAAAATCAGGACAGAGGGCTTGGGACAGTAAGTTTTAGAGCTGAATATTTTTAATTGCAATGCCGCGTATAAGCCATTGAATAAAATATTCAGTAGAGTGTAAATGTGAATCCTGGCGGCACCTCCAGAAAGCTCATTTGCTGAGTTTTGAAAATAAGTGTCTGAGAAGGATACCAGGAAGTAGGTAGCTCGACTTCACAACTAACATGGACCTTCAGGAACGGTAAAAGGATGGGTAAGTATTGTGAATGAAATCTGGCTATAGCCAACTTGCATTTTGCATGAACAGCACGGTACATCTAGTCTAGAATGAGCCTTATGTATGACCAATGATGAATCTTGTCATTTTTTTTCTTGCTTTACACGCCATCTTAGGAACGAAACATGCCTAAGTCATAATATAAAGGGAAATTAATGTGTTTTTTGCGTTTTGACCTTAGGCATTACATTACACAAAGCACGCAAAACAATATATGACTGCAATATTGAAGCCAGTGAAAGAGGTCTACGTCAATTTTTATTTTATTTGGAGAGACCGTGTAAAAAAACATAATTGGGTTTTACAGTCTTCCCAGCTTAGTCTCTATTAACAAACGTTTTTTTTCAGTTAATGAACTTTACATTTCAATTCCAGTTTGGTTTATTTTCGTGTTTTGTTATTCCAGAGTGCATAGAACTGGCTGAGTCAGTGCACCCATGCAAGAATGGCATCCGGGAATATGCTTGTTCTCATGTTGCAACATCGCTTATTATTGGTGGAAGTCAAGCTAACCCAGGAGAGTTCCCTCACATGGTAAAGAACACCTGTCCTTGTAAGATCCCTGATTATAATTAAAATCGCTAGGTCGGTACACGAGAAGTTCGTAGATTTTCACGGACTGAAGTTTCGAATCACATTGCACCGTATCCATCTTCTGGGCTGATGAACGTCGTCAACAAAAAGCCCAAAAACACGGCATAATAACCCTTCTTTCTGGAAGTTTCGAGTTCGGCGAACCGAGGCCTTCCAGGCGATTCTGCGTCTACCCAGAACCTTCCATGAACTCGTAGTATAGTTTTATCATAGTGAGGTTTCTAGAAGACTCCAAATTCTGGTTTTATTATAATATGTATGTATGTACATTGTACATGTATATTTAGTTAAGTTTTATCTTTTTATAATACCTATATACATAACAAAACTCTATGTACAAGCGGGAAACGAGTGAATCTACATCATATTTGGGGTCGATTTTGTAGATTTTTTTTTTCGATTTGCCCCATAGTTCACGAGAAAATCGAGTAATATTTTTTTTCAAATTGTTATCAAATATAATTTATTAACACAAATTAATAGTATTTGTACTACGAGTTTTGTTACACCATGTACCTTAATATGCAAATTGTGTAACTCAATTTTTTGACAAAATGACTTTATGATGGCATTTTTTTGTCTGTATTCCAATACACGTGCTAGGTAAATTGGGCGAGTCCAACATTATTACAAATGCCCTAAAAACCACCTCAAGAAAAATGGGTAACTGCCACGTTAGTATTGGCAATGCTGCAAAATTTGGCAATTCCACCATTTATTTTTTTGGCCGCCTTGTAAAGTAACCATTTTGGAGTTACACAATTTGCATATGAACCTTGAACACCTTCCCTCAAGGTTAACAATACCTAGTTACAAATGTGCATAATATGTTTGTATTTCAGGCACTATTGGGGTATCGTTCTAATGACAGACTCCAATGGAATTGTGGAGGTAGCCTGATTAGCGAACGATGGGTCCTCACAGCTGCTTCCTGTGTGTCATTTGAAATGGGGTAAATATAGTAAATAATGAATACAAGAAATAATATTTTTGCCGCCCGATCATTAAAAGCCGTTAAACATAGTTAATAAAAGTATAAGAACATTAGGATTTTTACTGAGGACAATAAAAAAATTCGAATCTATGAAAACTATGAAAATTTGGATACTTATTGCTTTAGTAAGAAGTCAGCTCGAATATAACTCGGTCATTTGGTCTCCTTATTACAGGGTTCACGTAAAGAACATTGAAAGAGTCAAACATACGTTTTTGCGCTTTATTAATTTTAAATTAAATATTCCTACTGTAAACATAAATTTAAATGTAAAAAAACGATCAAGATACACTGCACTTGGTGTACCAATGCAGTGCCCATATGCACCATTGGGTGTGGATAAGGGAAAGTAGTAGTAGTAAACATAAATTATAACTTTTTTAAATAACTTTTAGAATATACAAACATTAGAAAATAGAAGAATATTAAATGATTTGCTCTTTCTGTTTCAAAGTATTAAATTCTTTGTTTTACTGTTGTCAACTAACAAATTTAATCAGTATACGAGTGTCTGGTCGAGTTACCCGTAGTAATGCACTATTTTACTGCAGCCAATAATCGACAAATTACAGTGCAAACTCATCTATACAACGAATGCACGCACTGGCAAATAAGTATGCTAATAATATTGATGTTTGCAACATTAATCTAGTGCATTTTAGGGAACAGTGTCTGGATGCCATCTGTGGCGGTAGTGAATAGCTACCTACTGTGTAACATTTAAAAATGTCTCTGTAAAAGCCCTATGGGCGTTAAAACAACAACAATGAAAAAAAAAATACAGAAAACAAAATTTTGTATACGAGCAAAAAAGGTGTAAAATTTGACCTCTAGAAGCTTTGAAAACAATGGAATGTGTTCCTCCTGCTTATTTAAGGGGGACAAAGTTAGAGGTTGTCTCTATATTCAAATATTTAGGACATATTCTAACACCTGACTTAAGGGATGATCAAGATATTGAGCGACAGAGACGTGCAACCTCTGTTTGCGCGCAATATGATTGCTAGAAAAATTGTCTATGTGCTCACCCCAGGTGAAGCTGGCACTGTTTAGGACGTATTGCACGCCCATGTACACTTGTGAATTATGGTGTCAATACTCAGCAGCAAGCTGGAGTGCAATAAGAGTGCAGTATAATAACGCCTTTAGAATACTGAACCGCATACCAAAGTTCTGCAGTGCTTCCTGTATGTTTGCTATTTCAGGAATTAACTCATTTGAAGTCACGGTGCGCTTTAAAGTGGCCAACTTCAGGAGTTGGCTGTTTGTGTGCAGGAGTGGGATGGTTCAAGCCTCGCTGCTGTACACGGATGGACCACTCTTGAAACATTAGTCGAAAATTCTAAATTTTCGACCAACTTGAGTCCTTTTGTTTTCTTTTTATTTTTATATTAATGTAATTTTTATTATTATTATATTTATTTAGTACAATATAATTTTTACATAGACTAATATTATTACATTACGCTAATTTTTTTATTTTTTTTTTCCTAACTATTCTTATTCTACTATTATACATTTTTCAATTTAGCTATAATATAATACCCGCACTAATATTTTACACACAAATATTTCTTACATTCCCTAAATAACTTTTCATTTTGTGCATTTCTTATTTCATCTGGAATATATCCTCATGAATATAGCCCTTAGAATATATCTAGAATATATCCTTAATGCCCTTATACATTGGACAATTCTGTGATATAGTTTTTCTTTTATTTTCCAATCTTATATTTTTTGAACCTCTTGTTGCATATTTATGAAAAAAGTCATTGTTTTTTAATTTGTTTTGCAAATATCTTGGAATTATTTTAACAATTTTGTTAATATCATTAGCAACATTATATTTAATTCTTTGGTCTACTGACATTATATTCAAAAGTTTAATATTTTTTTAATGTTTGTTCTTCATGTTATTGATTGATTTATTTTATAAATGTATCAACGTTTGATGCAAATCAAATTATTAATATAATACATCCTGTATAATTGTTTATTTTTCAGAGACGTGGAATTTGTGAGACTTGGCGGGAAAGATTTAAATGTTACAAACGACCCAGACAATTTGTACAAGGTGGGATCTCTTGTAATACATCCTGAGTACAAAGCAAATGCCAAATATAATGACATTGGCCTAATACAACTGGACAGGAAGTAAGAAGATATTCTTTTTTATTTCTTAAAAAAAAAGAAATATTTGAGGTCTCAACTCAAATATTTCAACTTTGGGGCTGCTTTCGAATAGTCGGAAATAACTGTACCTACCAGAATGCAGGAAACAAGTTGCGCTGGAGCGGGATTCGAACCTAGAGATTCCAATCCGGAGTAGTCGACTCTTCCACTACACCACTATCTTTCCAAGTTGATTTCACTTAGATATTGACTACAAGGCATTAAGATACTAATCATGTCCGGCTGCCATGCATAAGGTCGCGGGTTCAACTCTCGATGGGGTTAATATGAAATATTTCTTTGAATGTAATTTTCACATGAAAATATTTCATATGTGATACCTTGGACCGATACTAATTAAACGTCGACAATTTGAGTTTATTTTATTCTCCTTATTATTTGATATTTAACATCCTTGGTAGGTTTAATTTCGCTAAATCTGTTATGATTTTTCGTCAAACCTGTCGTGGTTTGACTTTGTAAGGAGCCCAGAAGTGACGCAACGGACACAGCAACACTCAGTATCTACTGTCAGACGGTGATTCGGCTGGCTAGGCCATATACCACGTATGCCTCCCGAGAGCTGCCACCACGCTTGCCTATTTTACAAAGCATCAGGTTCTCGGCGTCCTCGTCGTCCACCGTTGACAATTCGTCGGCAGTTTGTAGACTTGACTTGGGAGGATGCACGGGAGCTGGCGGCCGATCGCTTGGCCTGGAGGCAGCTTGTGGATGTATGATGATGATGATGATGATGTCACGATTTTTATATCATCATCAACATCTTCATGTCTCTTGCCCGAACCTAACGGTGCATAGGCCACTGCTATTTGTGTGTAATGCGTGTTTTTTGTGTTACAGCGTAATATTTAGCAAGCTTGTCCGCCCAGCTTGCCTGCATATTGGGAACACAATAGACGACAGTAAATTGTTAGCTACTGGTTGGGGATTAACTGCATACCATTCAGACAGTCGAAACCTTGCGCTTAATAAAGTAAGTGGAACTTGTACCCCAAGTGGAAAAAAGATAAGGGAAAAACACGGTTTTATTCTCCGTACTCCATTTTTGTTCTAGTCCTTTAATTGATGTTTGTTTTCATCAGGTGGTTTTGGAAAAATACAGTCATTCGGAGTGTTCGTCATTTTACAAACCAATCAGCCTATTAAGAGATGGCATAAGAAACGATACCCAAATATGCTATGGGCATAAAACTGAGAGCAGAGATACATGTCAGGTAATAATATTGCATATGTTATATCTATTGCCTTGTCAGTTGCCTTTTGTACTCTGATGACGCAGTGCTTCTTGCTGATAGCGAAGAGGAGCTGCAGTCCTTGGTCACTAAGGTTTTCAATGTGTGCAAGGAGAGTGATTTGTTAATGAATGTGGAAAAGTCAAATGTGATGGTTTTTAAAAAAAATATGAATATGACCGTATGTAATATATTATAGTAAATAGAGACAGATTAAAGCAGGTTGAAGAATTTTTATATATGGGAAGTATGTTTACAAGAGACGGAAATGTGGATAAGGACATTGCGAGAAGGGTTAGTGCCGGAAACAGAGTTAATGGTGCATTGAAATCGCTAGTGGCAAATAAGAACTTATCGAAAGAAGCAAAATTGGCAGTACACAACGGAGTTCTGGTATCAACCCTTATGTAAGGTAGTGAAGCGTGGTGTAGGAAAAAGAAGAATAAAAGTAGACTGAATGCTGTTGAAATGCGAATGTGTGGTAAGATTATGTATGATAGGTGCACAAATGTTGAAATTAGAGCAGAGTGCAAGGCTGAGATAAGCATTATCGACAAAATTAAGAAAGGGCTTTTACGATGGTTTGGTCATGTGGAGCGAATGAGTGATGAAAGAACGGCTAAAAGATGTTTAAATGCAAGTGTGCCTGGATGTAGAAGCCGAGGAAGGCCGAGAAAGACATGGCACGACCAAGTACGGCAAGTACTTGAAAGTAGACATGTGAAAAGTCATCAAAGTATGTGCATGAGAAGATGTATGAATGTAGAGGAAGCAAAGGAAGTATGTCAGGACAAAGTTGTATGGCGTTCTATCCTCTCTGCCTACCCCTACGGGTAAATGGCGTGACCACATGACCAAACCATCGTAAAAGCCCTTTCTTAATTTTGTCGATAGTGCTTATCTCAGCTTTGCACTTTGCTCTAATTTCGACATTTGTACACCTATCATACATAGTCTGACCACACATAGATCGCATTTTAACAGCATTCAGTCTACTTTCATCATTCTTTTTCCATCACCTCGCTTCACAACCATACATAAGGGTTGGTACCAGAACTCCGTTGTGTACTGCCAATTTTGCTTCTTTCCATAAGTTCTTAACAACCGATTATGCAAATAGGCGATTATCAAAATAAGCGATTATGCAAGTCACCAATATTTGTATTCATGATGTTTCTATTTGCGTTGATTACAGGGTGATTCAGGAGGTCCCCTACAGATATACAATGGACATAAAGTGGACTGCACTTACCTGGTAGTTGGCATCACATCCTTTGGAAAAGGTTGCGCGACAAACGTACCAGCTGTATACACTAGAGTTTCTGCATTTATACCGTGGATTGAAGACACTGTCTGGCCACGAGTATTGAGTATTCCAGTTTTATCGACGCTAGTGGGATAAAACATAGCCATAGCATAATCGATTGCCAAAATCCGATAATAATTCAAATAACCGAATACCGTAATCCAATTATTCGAACTATTCTGTTATTTGAATACCAGGATAGTTCGAATTAACAACCTAGAAGCAACGTTTTTTACACAATTTTTTTTTACACATTGAAATAAATTATTTAAAAAGGTAGGTAGCTTAAAATCTCAAATATTAGATAAATATGTGGAAAGAATTAAATAAAGCCTAATTAATGGGTTATAAAATTCTTCACCATCACTCGATAAAAAATAGAATTTCTATGCGTTTATTAAATTAGAATATTTAGTTTAAAAAACACCATTTAACTAATGATGTTTATTTTACATAGATGGGCCATTTTCCTTACGTTCCTTGTCATGTCCTAGTCCTGGGAAGATTGAGTCTTATGAACTCATTTTTTTTTCGATAATTTTTTGCAAATTACCAAAAAAAATATCATGTATTTAGTCAAATTAATACTATCCATAAATAAAAGAAAATAAAAAACTGCATTTTAATATGAATTTGTGTAATTTTACTTAATCTGCGGTACTAATAATAAAAGGCTTTCCTTTATGAAGGAGAAATTTTTTTTTGAGCACAGATTCAAAAGCCACGTAACACATTCTAGGTACTCCAAATATGATGTAGATTCACTAGTTTTCGGGTTGTACCTAGAGTTTTGTTCCACCAGGTATAAATTGTATTTTCAGTAATAATTATTATTTAGTATTGTCATGGTGGCGGGTTTTATATTGAGCTAGTTTTATAATAAAAATCAATAATTTTGAAGTGTGGTGTTTTTTATTGTGATTGTTTTTTTTAAAAGAAATATTGGAGTTCTTATAAAATAACGGTGGCCGGTTCGATTCCCGGCAAAGTCAAAATGAAATATTAACTCCGTTTACTCTATGGCTGCGAATCATGGCACCTAACGTAGCTCAAGCACAGATAACTATCGACGTAGTTAAAAGCGTGCTATTCACGTGCTAACGCTAACGATTTGAGCGATCACAATGTTATATCTTTCAATACTGCGATCGCTGAGCCGAGCGGAGCCGAACTACGCTATATCGCGTCCGTCCGTCAAACGTCAAATCATCGCGCTTGTCGGATTTTTTTATTATGTCGACTGCTTTTCTCAATATTTGGCTTGCCGAAAACCTGCTAAATTATAACAAAGATTGAATGAAGATTTGTGCGAATAAGATATATCTCGGGAAATGGCTCGCGACTAGTATGCGCTCGTTTAATAATCCCGATCGATAACTTTTAACGCGTGTTCCATCGTGATCGCGAAAACGTTAAACATCCATGGGTAAGAAATCGTTATCACGTCGCTTATTACCGAGTCGGTACTGATCTGTGATCGAGCAACAGGGCCCAAGATAGCAGACTTCTGAGTGCAGAGAAAAGGAAGAATTTCAGGTGTGCGGTGGTTTGACTTTGTAAGGAACACAGAGGTGAGGGTTGCCTGTTGGGACACATCAACCCTTGGTATCTACTGTCATTTTCCATATTGCCTGAGGTAATACAGCTTTAGGCTGTTAGCCACATTATTACAGCCTCGAATGCCCTCAGGAAGCCTGTTATATACCCTACAAGACAGGTACAGCAGAGACATAAGACCAAAGTTTGTAGTACGAGAATCAGGTGGGTGTAAATTGTGTCTTTGTCTTGTATTGTAACTGTGAATATCACGGTTATAATTTATATAAATATGATCATATTATTATATGGAGGCTTGCGCAGACTACCTGAAGGTTTGGTTTAAAACGTTATCTATAATATTATTAGCGTAAAAATGATAGTAGTGTACATCAGTGATGTCTGCCGAAAAAATAAATCTCAGTGTTGTCTGCGGAAAAAATAATCTCCATCGGTTCTTAAGAGTAGGTACCTATATACAATCATGCCACATTTTTTGCACACTGGTAACTCTGAATTTAAATTAGGTTTATGTGACAGTTCGAAAAGTTTGTTGATAATTTAACAATGATATATTAATTTTGTATATCTGGGGTAATTCTCGACATTTTAAAGATTTTACCAGGGGCAAAAACATGATTCTACTCAGGCCTCGGTCGGGCGCTTAGAGTAATGACGCGCAGGCTATAGAGAGGCCCTTTCGCCGTTTCCCATAGAGCGAAAGCGTTGCAAATTTTTGGTTAGCGACAACTTCACTCTGCTGGCGGGTAATTGACACCGGTAATTGATTTCGACAAATAATATCAGTTTTTCTTAATTTAGGTGATCAATTTGTAAATTAAAGTATGTTTACTGTTGATAGTGACAGTTGATTACTGTCGATATGCCAAGGCCGCATTAGGCATTTGTAAAACATTGGCATTTGTTTTGCTGCAAACTATAGCCAACTTCGTGTTTGACAATCATAGAATGGTTTTTGACCGTTAGGGCCCCTCTATAGCCTGCGCGTCATTACTCTAAGGTCGGGCGGCTCTGTGGGCCTCCGTAAATTAGGTTTCTGTTTGTTGGGACCATTGATTAATTAATACATGTATTGGTACTTTTAGCCAGTCAACTAAAGGTGGAACAACCAAAAATCGAGGCGCGGAAGCGCCGAAAAGCCCCGCAGGGCTAGCGTTGAACTAGTTATCTGCTAGTTATTATTAATAGACGTAGCGTCGCCCAATATTATATTAGCTTTGTTCTTTTGTGTTGTGTGAATTTTGAACTGTCACGAATGACAATTTTTGAATTCCGAATCACCTCGGACTGGCGCTGAAGCGTAAGACTGATCCTCTTGCCTTAATTTATTATTTTATTTCTATTTATTTATTTAACCACCTCAACATGCCAGGACAACAGAGGGGAATAACGTCACAAACACCCAGGCATGAGAATAATAACTTTTTATTTTTTGTGTTCTTGTTGTTACAAATGAATGATCTAAATTTGCTGCACTTTGTGTATCAATGCAGTGCCATATGCACCATTGGGTGTGGATAAGGTAGGATTGTATTCTGTTTTATTGCTTTCTACCTTACTTTATTATTTTAGAATTCTAAAGTTCCTACTTATCTTGAAATAGTAGTTTTATTCCAAATTCAATGATTTACATTTATTTATTCTAAGAATTGAATGACGTTTGGGATATTTGTCACTTTTTCAAAAATACGCCAATAAACCCTTGTGCCTTTAAAAATGTTGACGGGAAATAATAATATTATCAGTATGGCTGCTGTAGCTGTAATATTTCTCGGTTTTCATGTCAATTTAACACATTGCCAAATCGGAATAACTTTAGTCAGAGTTTCAACGGATGATAATACTATGTCCACAAGGGAATTTTTTGTGTGCGGAACAAACACAACATTCGATAGAACCCAACATCATAATTGCCTTGAAATAAAACGCTGGTTCGCAACAGGATTTGACTATCCAATCGATATTAGCTACTTGTATTTTAGCATTTCCGCAGATACAGAACATGTAGCACCCTTTTACTTCTATTTTGTCAGTAATGAATATAAATCCCCACCCGAAATAAAGAAGTTTAAAGAATATAGACATCATGCTTGGGCTGAGGATATGCCAACTGAAGTTCATTATGATGGTGATCGCTACGAGCACTTTTTAAAGTGGAACATTTACGACGTTCTGGAACAATGTCCACCAAAATTCCAGGTAACTATTTTTCCCACTAACTAACTAACTAACCATCAAGCCATTTCTCCGAAGGGGTAGACAGAGAGGAAGGAACGCCACACCACTCTGTCCTGGCATACTTCTCTTGCTTCCTCCACATTCATACATCTACTCATGCACGCACGTCGATTATTCCGACTTCTTACATGCCCACTTTCAAGCACTTGATCATGCCATGTCTTTCTCGGCCTTCCTAAGCTTCTACATCCAGGTACAGTCGCATCATATATTCTTTGGCCGCTCTTTCATCATCCATTCGCTCTGCATGACCGAACCATCGAAAAAGACCTTTCTTAATTTTGTCGACAATGTTTATCTCAGCCTTGCATTCTGCTCTAATTTCGACATTAGTTTTACCACACGTTCGCCTAAGATATCGCATTTCAACTGCATTCAATCTACTTTCGTTCTTCTTTTTCCAACACCACGCTTCACTACCATACATAAGGGTTGGTACCCAGAACTCCATTACGAACTGCCAATTTAGCCTCTTTTGATAAGCACTTATTAGATACGACCGGCTTTAAGGCATCATTAACTCTGTTACCGGCACTAACCCTCCTTTCATTGTCCTTGTCCATATTTCCATCCCTAGTGAACATGCTTCCCAGATATACAAATTCTTCCACCTGTTTCAAGCTATCGCCATTTACTACAATCTTACACTTACATAATACAGTCGTAGTCTGGTCGGATGGTGAATGATTTCGTGGTCATCAATATCTGTCGTATTGAGTGATACTGAATATGAACACCGATAGATTTTATGATTTGATTTATTAAACAAGAACTGTTCACAGATATAACTTGCATAATTTGAAAAGAAATAATCTCCTTACATTTTATTTATGCTGATTCCGATTTTAGAAGATTTTAGAGATATACAAATCTATATTCCAAAAGGATTCCGAGCCTTTACGGATTTTAGCGTTTAAAAATCTGGACTCAATAGTTACAAATAAAAACTAATAAGTACTACATTTAAAATATATATATCAACAAACAATAATGGTGCATAGGGCACTACATGCCGCACTTTTCCTCACACTGAAATCGGCTTCATGGCCTAAAATGGCTTACACGAACTGCGCAGTTACCCCAGTCTAATTACTCCAGAATTAGGCGTTTGCCTTAACTAATTCGGATGTTTTTGATTTTTTTTAAATATTGTTAAGTGATGTTCAGAGAAGGTTGCATCAAAAGTCCGGATGAATAGGAGGTGAGCTTAAGTAAGAATTTTCAAAAAACAAAAAAAAAGGGCCTTTATTTTTATTTTTTAAAAAAATCTCGAAAACGCTTAATCCAACCAAAAAAAGTTGTACCACAAAGTAATAGAACACTAAAAATTCTATAAAATTGGTATTCCTGATTTTTTAAAATTCTACCTCATCTCTGTAGGGATATAAAATGAAATATATACCTACTCCCGTCTTGGGATAAAATCCAGATTTGTGTACAAGTATTTGAACACGCCCAAAATGTTGTAAAATAAATTTATCCTCATTGTATTTATTTCCAATTCTTTTCAGATATGGCTTTCGTGTGGCGAATACGAATATCCAAATATGACCAGGTCATGTCCCTTCCCGCATATTCATACTTTTCGTCTAAACTCCAAAGAAGTATCAACTACAACCACACCAACGACAACAACTACCACCACACCAACGACACCAACTACCAGGAGTACCAGACCTCCTCGCACCCAGCCAAGTAAAGCTACCAAAACTCGGCGAACCAAATCAACCACAAGAATTGTTGCCTCCACGAAGACCTCAACCACAACGCCAACTACGACTGTCGAAGTCTTAACCGACGATAACAGAATCCCAGAGTTCGTTGATGACGGAACAGAAGATGAGGAGTACTATGATTACGAGGATCCCCTAGAGCCGAAGACGGAAAAACCGAAAGTCATATTTCAGTGGCCTGTGTTGGTGGATGATAACTCCCCCATATCTCCGATATTCGGCGTGGAATCGAAAGCGGACACTGACTGCGAGTTCTGGAATAGATTGTCAATATCTTGTTTGATTTTGACGATAACTTTTCTTCCTATTCAATACCTTATCACTGTGCGGATGAAGAGAGAAGGGCTCTGGTGAATCAAACGGTAAATATGCTTTATTAAGAATCACCAACTTTATTTCTTTTATACCTTTTTGACGTGATAACGTCTAATGAATCGATGAACGCCGGCTGCACACACGAAAAAGCATGACTCATTGTCACGTTTCGCCTGAGCCGAGTGTGCAAGCGAGAGCGCGGAACAAGCGATAGAGAGCCTAAGCGTTCGGTTTGTGACGCATCTATCTCTCTTCCACTCCATCGGCCGATGCGTCCGAGTAGAAGGGAACACAGCAGCAGCACACAAGCTACAAAGTGAAAGTGAAATTAACGAGTGCAAAAAAAATATAATTTATGGAAAAAATTGTAATTTTCAATAAACTCCTGCTTTGTATTATACAAAATAATGATAATTCAGTAATAAAAATTCAATTCGATTCATAAAAGTATGCTATTTTTCCTCAATGTTTTCTTATGACGTCATCACGTAAAATTATCGTCCTTAACCCGACTTTACAGACAACCAAAAGTTTTTTTGATAATTTTTTGTTATTTTTCTATTTCAGAACTTCCCTAATTTAAAAAAAAAATTATCTTCTGGAAGAATCCTACAAAAAGCCCGGCCTATTATGCATTCTCTCTACGTTTATTTTTCAATATATTTTACTTGTAAACTTCAATGGGTTTGGCGACCGAAGATTGCGCAGTGCGCCGAAGTTTAAATTTTAATTAACTTCAAATTTTTTTCTTTTTTATATGCTTTAATAATTTTGTACGAAAATATAAAAGTATTGTTTTATATAATTTTTGTCTTGTATATTATTTATACAGTTTTGTTTCAATATTAAAGCATGACATAATTTTGGAAACAAAGATAAATGCATGAGGTCGCAGGTTCGATTCCCGTAGGGGGTCAACATGAAATATTTATTGACATGCGATTTTCAAAAGTATACATACATAATGGGGTTCTTCCAGATAACATGAATCTTCTTAAAAACGTTATAAATATTTAAAGTATATTTTTACAATTCCAACGATATAAAACACAATACTCAAAAATGTAGTTTTTATTAATAAATTTATGTTTAAAAACACGAAAATACGAATAATTTTTAACGCCCGTTATTGGCTAATGACGTCATACCCGTCCACCGTGAAAGGCTGGAAATTCACTTCGTAGTAAGCGCCTATATTGCTGTGACGTCACACCGCATGCGCTCCAAATGGAGGATTTTGCGAGCGATTTAAAAAAGGGCTATTTCAAACCGCGCTAGAAAATTCATATGACATCGTAAAAATTTAAAAAAAAATCCCTTGATATTGTAATTTTTTAATAAATTTTTTGAAGTAAAAAATAAAAAATCGGAAAGAAGTCCATTTGTGCAATTTGACTAAATCTGCGGTACGTACGAAAGCTTTTATGAGAAGAAAAAAAACATTTTCACGCTGAGATTCAAAATTCATATTACACATTCGACTCCAAATATGATGTAGATTCACCAGTTTTTAGGTTGTACCACGAGCTTTATTACTCCATGAATAATGGTTTGGCCATCATTGATACTCTCTGGTATAGGTAGTTCGAATTCCTCCCAAAATGTATCGCCTACCTTCACCACATTCCATTCCGTTTTGTCACCTGTTATCCAACTAAAATTCAGTCTCGAATATTCGCTCAGCGCAGCAACGTTACTCTACCTCGCAATATCCGTCCTTTTCGTGATCCTGATCTTTCTTCATTCTATCCACCCTCGTTATACCCTCGTGATACTCGTCATCCATCTCCAAGCTTGCCAGATTCCAATTCCCGAAACCCCTCGACCAAAAGTGAGTAAAGTGTGCTGTGCCCCCTCGTTTGTGTCCCGCCGCGCCAGTTCGACGTGGTGTTCCAGGGTATTCCAGGATACTTCGCCCTTCCTGGTGGTCCTTCAGCTTCATATCCCGCCCTTGAGTCCAGCTCTGGTAAGTCCTCTTCCATTTTCCGATCCTCGTTCGGACGAAGTTACCAGAGAGTCTCATCGTGGCGGATCCAAATAATATTATCATTATCATCATACCATACCATATCCGCTCCCTATGTGGAGCATATGGATTCCACAAACTGCCTCCAGGCCGCCGCCGCCATTGTGCATCCTCCCAAGTCAAGTCCACGTCCCGCAGCTCTGACGCAAACTGCCGACGAATTGTCGACAGTGGACGACCAGGACGCCGAGAACCTGGTGCCTTGTAAAATAGGCAAGCATGGTGGCGGCTCTCGGTGGCATACGCAGTATACGGCCTAGCCAGCCGAAACACCTTCGCCGGATGGCAGTAGATAACAAGGGTTGCTGTGTCCGTTGCCTCACCTCTGTGTTCCTTGCAAAGTTTAGCCACCGCACACCATTATAATTATTATAACCTGTTCTCAGAACTCAGAAGTCTGCTATTTTGGGCCCTGGTTAGGTGCCATGACTCGCAGCCATAGAGGAGAACAGGCGTGATGCAGGCGTTATGAGGGCGGCATTTTGTTTTAACCGAGTAAACATCCGCTCTCCAGACAGCTTTCATGCTGTTGAATGCGACAAGTAAATTTAAAACAAAATATTGACGACGGAATACCTAGGTACATAATATGATTGGCAACGAGATCGAAGACGGTAAATTTAAGTCGGTAACTAAAACAAACATATATATTAACAACATTTTGAATGTCTCCAAATAATCAGAACTTGTTGTATATACAGTGAAATTGCGCGACGCTTCACAGAGTGTGTAAGAATCTCATTTGCAATCATAAAGGTTTCTGCTAAAATGCTTAGCAATTTTTTTAATGTAAGACAGAGAGTGTTCGCATGTGAAGCGTCGCGCCATTTCATTGTATATATTAAACAAGTTCTGATAATTGGCAGATATGGATATTAAATACTAGGTGAAATGGGGAATGTTGTAAGACATCAAGTGGCCACTCAACCCAGCCAATGACAGGTCATAAGCCCTGTAAACGCCTAGATATCCATATTCCCTTCTAAACTTCTATATAAAAAATATAAAAAATACTGTTTTAATAATTACAATATTATATTGTTATTATAATATTTTTAACCATTCTATTTTTATAGTACTTATACTAATTATAAACTAACTAACCATCACGCCATTTCGTAGGCAGAGAGGATAGAACGCCACACCACTCTGTCCTGGCATACCTCTCTTGCTTCCTTCACATTCATGCATCTTCTCATGCACGCACGTCGATTATTCCGACTTCTTACATGGCCACTTTCAAGCACTTGTTTTACTTGATCATGCCATGTCTTTCTCGGCCTTCTTCGGCTTTCTCGGTAATTCTCGACTTCTACATCCAGTCACAGTCGCATCATATATTTTTTAGCCGTTCTTTCATCATCCATCTGCTCCACATACTAATTATTATTTTTTATAATATGAAAAGTTTTTTTTGAAATTTTACATTTATTTTTAAAAAGGACCTTATTTTATAGTGATATTTTGATAAACATATTTATATTAAAAACAACATTGAATAAAAAATATTTCCTCATTTTCATTTATGTTTTCTAATTTCTTTTTTTAAAATTTATTTATTTATTACATTTCACATTTAATATAATCACAATAATGGGATGGCGACTCAATCAGTAGAAACCCATGCCAATGATCTGGCCCCGACTCACTAGATATTCCGTGGCGAGTCGGGGCGTTGTAGTATTATATATAACACATTGTAGTACTTAACATAATTGAATAGAACCAAGTTTGGATTTCACAAATTCCTTGAATGTATTTGAAATTTTATAAATGTATAAAATGTTTTTTGTTGTACCTACTATTGTAAATATACATTTAAACCTTAGAGTAATGACGCGCAGGCTATAGAGAGGCCCTTTTGCCGTTTCCCTTAGAGCGGAAGCGTTGCAAATTTTTGGTTAGCGACAACTTCACTCTGCTGGCGGCCATTATTATTACGGTCACTTTCGTCGCTTTGCTAGTAAATAACGTGGATACATCCTGATTTTAATCATCAAAAACGGCAATGGTGAATTGTAGTATGCTTGGTTGTAGCAGTAAGAGTGTCAAAGGTGTTAAAGGAGTCACATTTCACAGGTAATTTATTTCGATAAATAATTATTTTGATTTACATTGATTTTGGCATATATTGTCCTAACATGGGTATTATTTGTATAAAAACTTTCCTTTTATCAACATATTTACATTATTTACCAGTTTTTTTCTTAATTTAGGTGATCAATTTGTAAATTAAAGTATGTTTACTGTTGATAGTGACAGTTGATTACTGTCGATATGCCAAGGCCGCATTAGGCATTTGTAAAACATTGGCATTTGTTTTGCTGCAAACTATAGCCAACTTCGTGTTTGGCAATCATAGAATGGTTTTTGACCGTTAGGGCCCCTCTATAGCCGGCGCGTCATTACTCTAAGATTTAAATATACTATTATTTATTTTTTTTCTCTGTATAAGTATTTGACGGGATAAAAAGTATAGAAGTGTTTCTGGGTTATTATGCCGTGATTGTGTCCACGGAACACGTTGCAGTGTCATCTCAATTGGCATCTCAACCGAGGCGAGAAGTTTGAACGGGAATATGGATATCTAGGCGTTTACAGGGCTTATGACCTGTCATTGGCTGGGTTCACTGGCCACTTTGATGTCCTGGCCATCTTGCAAAATGTAAGCCGTACGTACCTACTTAAGAAAATGTATGTTTTTTTGAAGTTATACTTCTTTGCGCCCGTTAGACACTTTGGGGTGGGATGTTGGTCGAGAAACCGCGTCACGCTGATTTTTAAGAGAAAATGGCGCTTAAGAGAGAAAATGGCGCCACAGTCACTGATGCTTGTATCTGATACTTGTTTTGATACAAGTATCGATACTTTTATTGATACTGATATTGAAGCCGGAATTAACAGTACCAAGTTTCAACACCGATAGCGCTGCAAGACAATAACGTTGCTCTTCTATGTTCCCAGTGTTTTTCAGTGAAAATTTTGGTTTTTTATATTTTAAATGTCTTATATTTCATTTATATATCCTGTCTGTTTGTGTGCGTGAGTGGGTGTATGAGAATGGCCAAAGAAGTATAACTTCCACCGTGTGGTCCGACGCACACCGATTTTTTTAAAAAATATACGGGCAAATAATTTGATATATACACCATTTTGTATGATACAGACCGCTTCGCGGTGTAGCGGTAGAGCGTTGGGCTGCCATGCACGAGGTCGCGGGCTCAATTCCCGTCGGGGTCAACCTAATATTTATTTCAATATTGGTTTTTCGCATAAAAATATTCCAATTATGATGAGATACCTTGGACTGGCACTGAAGCATTCATCTTGTTCATGTAAAAAATATTAAAATACGCTGCACTTGCTGTGCCAATGCAGTGCCCTATGCACCATTAGGTGCGGACGAGGGTAAGGAGTGAATGATTCAGCTCTTTGCCGAAATATAAGCCGTTTAAAATTCGGGTAGATAAACTTCAAATGTTGTTCTTTGATTAGCGGTGACCTGACCTGCTGTATCAGGTGTATGATAATGGCTGAAAATATTAGTGACAGACCAGATTTCAAGCCGAAACCGGTTCGGCTTTTGTTTTGGCCTAAATCGAAACTAATTAAACTTTTTGACGTGATAACGTCTAATAAATCGATGAACGCCGGCTGCACACACGAAAAAGCATGACTCATTGTCACGTTCCGCCTGAGCCGAGTGTGCAAGCGAGAGCGCGGAACAATAGAGAGGCACGATCGGCCTAAGCGTTCGGTTTGTGACGCATCTATCTCTCTTCCACTCCATCAGCCGATGCGTCCGAGTAGAAGGGAGACAGCAGCAGCACACAAGAAGAAAAAACTTTAAAAAAAAAAAATGGAAAAAAATGTAATTTTCAAGTAACTCCTGCTTTGTATCATACAAAATAATGATAATTCAGTAATAATAATTCAATTCAATTCATAAAAGTATGTTTTTTTATCAATGTTTTCTTATGACGACGTTATCACGTAAAATTATCGTCCGTAAACCGACTTTACAGACAGCCAAAAGTTTTGTTGTAACTTTATAAGGAATTTGAACAAAATATCTAGAATTATCAACAAAAGAATTGCTTTTATTATTACGAAGGGAGAATAAAGAATTCCAGTGGTACCTAGAATTGAATTTATAAATATTTTTAAAATTCAGTTTTTTTGGATGACACAATATTTCTAAAATGAACGTAACAATTTATTTATTTATACACGCCCAGAGAGCTTTTCCAAGACCAATATTGTTTTCAATACCAGAGCAAATTAAGAACATATTTAAGCATAAAATAAAACATAAGTAAAGCACAAGATGAAACAACAATCAATGAATAAAGTCAATGTAATAAAAAGTAATTAACATATTAAAGATTTAAAAACCTAATCATAAAGGATAAATATATGAGACAATTAATACCAATATTGTATCACATTTATATCACTCCAAAATTTTCATAGAAGTATTATTGAATGTATTCTTTTCATATTTTTTTTATCTACGGATATGAAGCAGCTTTTTACAAACACGTGAATATGGATATTACCTGTCATTGGCTGGGTTAAGTGGCCACTTAACGTTCGACAACATTCCTGCATCACACTTGTTCTCCCCTATACGTGCAAATAATGGCACCTAACCAGGGCTCAAAATAGCACTCTTCTGAGTTTTGAGAATAGGTGTCTTGGAAGAATATTAGGTGTGCAGTGGTTTGACTTTGTAAGGAACACAGAAGTGAGGCGACGGACACAGCGACCCTTGGTATCTACTAACTGTCATCCGGCGAAGGCGTTTTGGCTAGCTAGGCCATATACTACGTATGCCTCCCGAGAGCCTTAACCATGCTTGCGTATTTTAGAAGGCATCAGGTTCTCGGCGTCTTGGACGTCCACTGTTGACGATTCGCCGGCAGTTAGCACGGGAGCTGGCGGCCGATCGCTTGGCCTGGAGGCAGTTTGTGGAATCGTGGAAGTATGATGATGATGAAATTCTTACCAAAAATCTTCGCGCGGCCGAAACTCATTTTTGTCCGAAACCGGCTGAAACCGATGTTGGTCGGACAGCACTAATAACAATAAGTTAATGTTTATTCTGGAAACTCCATTAGTCATGTAATTTTGTGTTATGATGGACGTTAACATAGTTCTTCTCGCATTCTGGTTTCCGTGTGAGTAAAAAATTTTTTTTAGTTTGTCCAATTTTTGACGGATAAATACTTATTGGTTTTTATTTCAAAAGAAATGTATATATTTCTTTATCAATTATAAGAAAGTGGTATCTCATTACAATAATAATATAGCAGAAAAAAGATAATAAAATTATAAAACAACAAATGATTATTCCAAGTAATCTTGCTACTTAATCGAATTACCTCATGTTTCTTATTTTTTACATATTTTATTTGAGGAGACAAAAAGTCCTAATAAAGTTTTTAGTCTAATGCATTTATAGCATACTTCACCACGCGACTCGCGGCCGATTTTCCATACAAATGTATTTCTCGATTTTTTCCCTGGAATTAAACGATTTAATTCCAGGGATATAAAAGATTTTTTAAAATTTTAAAATGATTTTTTCATACATTTTAGATATCGATCAGATGCGTGTATCGTCTTATTTTTAAAATATTTTTTTATCTGCTTTAACAAATTAAATATTTTTTTAAAAAAGACGATACAAACACGCATCTGATCGATATCTTAAATGTGTGTAAAAATCATTGCTGTAATGTTTAATTCCAGGGAGAAAGTCAAGGAATACGTTTGTATGGGAAAGCGGCCGCAGTCATGTGGTGGAATATGCTCTTAACATAATTTTGAAGGCTGTATTTAGATAATAGCCAGCGTTCGAAATTAAGGTTTAAATGAGTTAATCGTAAAAACTCCTAAGGAGCATTGGATTGGAAAAAGAAAAGGTGTTTTCAATATGATTTGTGGGTTCTTATAAGTACTTGCCTACTTTAAATATTAGGTCCTTACATATGAAATTGGCGTTTTGTATGGGAGGAACATAAGTTGATTTTTAAAATATAATATATTTATTTAATCAAAGTATGTACCATTGCTGTCTATGCACTTTGGCCATTTCATAGGTAATTCATCGATCCCTTCACTAAAAAAACCATTCGGACGGGAATCAATAAAATCTTTGAAGTCGGTTAGGACTGCCCCATCGGAGTTGAATTTTTTCCCTTGCAGGAAGTTACCCAAATTTGAAAAAAAATAGTAATCTGTTGGGGCAAGGTCCGGAGAGTACGGTGGATGTCTTAGACATTCCAATCGAAGCTCTTCTAATTTGGTAGCTGAGTAATGCAATGCAGCAGTCAACGCGCGTTTGTTGATTTGCTTCACTCAATTCGTGAGGTACCCACCTTTCAAGCTTTTTCACCTTCCCAATTTGCTTCAAGTGGATTAAAACAGTTTTATCACTAACACCGCAGCCTGCAGCTAACTCGGAAGTGGTTTGCGATGGATCCGCTTCCACAATAGCCTTCAATTCTTCATTATCAACTTTGGTCTCCGGCCGTCCACGGGGCTTGTTCTGCAGGTCAAAATTTCCAGAACAAAAACGTTGGAACCAAAAACGCACTGTGTTTTCTTTTGCGGCACCGTCGCTATACACATCATTGATCCTTCGAGCCGTTTCTGCAGCACATGGTGCCACGGTGGAACTCGTACTCGTAAATAACGCGATATTTCAAGTTTTCCATTTTGTAAACTGAGTGACGCAAAGAAAAAAACAATTGAGGAAAAAACAAATGAATTATAATTTTCGAAACACAAATACTTGAGTAAATAGCTGTGTATAAATTTGAATTTGGTCCTTTACATAATATGAAATTGGCAAAACGCCAATTTCATATTATGTAAGGACCTAATATTAGAGATACAAATAAAATCATGGATATGAAAACAAAAACCTATTCAAATCCTTCTAGATAGTTGTTTCGAAGTTTCTGCATTTTCTCACCAGACCATAGGATTGGTATTAATTCGGCATCTGACTCGTGAAGATCATTTTTAGTGCACTTAAACTTCTATCGCTAAAATCATTCATTGTAATTATCGTTTTAATATTAAGTGTAAGTATAGTTTCCCTGTTCAAATAAATCGACTATTAACTTCCTTCTGTATTTCTTTATTCTAATCAACGGAGCATTCTTTATCGGCGTAGATCTACATCCGCACATCTGGGCTACTATCCTGCACATGAAATTATCTTGGATTTGATTGACTACCACAAATAGATTTTTAAACAAAATTTTCATATACTCCACACCCAGTGGTGCATAGGGCACTCCATCGGTACACCACTTAGAATAATGATTCCACTCTTATAAAAATAAAATAGAATATGAAGCGCAGGCTATAGAGAGGCCCTTTCGCCGTTTCCCATAGAGCGGAAGCGTTGCAAATTTTTGGTTAGCGACAACTTCACTCTGCTGGCGGCCATTATTATTTGTTTGACAACAGACGCGTAACGGTCACTTTCGTCGCTTTGCTAGTAAATAACGTGGATACTTCCTGATTTTAATCATCAAATGGCGAATTGTAGTATGCTTGGTTGTAGCAGTAAGAGTGTCAAAGGTGTTAAAGGAGTCACATTTCACAGGTAATTGATTTCGACAAATAATTATTTTGATTTACATTGATTTTGGCATATATTGTCCTAACATGGGTATTATTTGTAATAAAAAAACTTTCCTTTTATCAACATATTTACATTATTTACCAGTTTTTCTTAATTTAGGTGATCAATTTGTAAATTAAAGTATGTTTACTGTTGATAGTGACAATTGATTACTGTCGATATGCCAAGGCTGCATTAGGCATTTGTAAAACATTGGCATTTGTTTTGCTGCAAACTATAGCCAACTTCGTGTTTGACAATCATAAAATGGTTTTTGACCGTTAGGGCCCCTCTATAGCCTGCGCGTCATTACTCTTAGGTACACCAGGTGCAGTGCCATTGATCATTTTGTTACATGAAGGTGAGATGATCAATGATCAGTCATATTTTTCAGTACCAGTCCAAGGTATCACATATGAAATATTAAAATTAAAATCACGTGTAAATATTTCATGTCGACCTCCTACGGAAACCGAACCCGCGACCTCAAATTTAGTAGCCAAATGCGCTACCACTATGCTATACCAGGCGAAATATAGAACGAAGATGAAACATTTATTTACATGCGATTTTCATGTTAATATCTCATGTGTGATACCTTGGACTAGTACTAAAGCGTGTGCTTGATCATTTTACCTTCATGTAATAAACTTTTTTATCGACCTTGCGTACCGATGCAGTGTCCTATGCACCACTGGGTGCGGATAAGGGAAAGTAATAATAGTATTTTATAAATTGTCTTGTTTTAGTGCTAACATCATCTACAGATGCTGCCTCAACGCGTCACGGACGAAGGTAATGATGGCCAGTTCTTTACTTAAGTCAGGCGACGGACGCAACAACCGCTGGTGTAGTGCGATTCTGCTGAATGGGCCATGTACAGCACGTCAAATGTCTCCCATTTTTGACAGTGCTTGCCTATCCAACACGACATCAGTACTGGGATCACCAATGTATGTTAATTTTTTTTAATAATAACACTTATGACGCGTCTCGCGCGGACCCTTTGACAGCTAAATACGAATGTTATTTATTTATATTTTTTGACGGATTGTTTCCATTACCCAAAAAAACCAGTAATCTAAGCCACAAACATTAACGAAATTTAGGGAAACGTAAAAAAAATACCCCGATCAAAAAACGTGGACATATTACGAGACACCGTGCGGAGACCGGCATACTGCCTCGCCAGGCACCATCTTGTAGCACCTTAAATGGTGCATCGTTTCCCGGTAAGTCAAGTGAATCTACCTGTGGGAGTTTTAAGGTTAAAGCAACATTTTTTTGAACTTAAGTTGGCATATTATTTTAGGGCAAACACTGGAACCTATAACTAACTAACTACAAGGGGTAAGCAGAGAGGATAGAACGCCTGACCACTCTGAGATGGCACACTTCTCTTGCTTCCTATATATATGATAAAAATCAAACTAGGATATTAGGGTTCTGTAGATAAATATTTTATTTTGTCCTAGCTGTTTCGCCTTGTCGGGTCGTATTTTAATTTCAGTTGGATGTCGACAGTTCAATCACCGCACTACCCGTGTTTTTGGATGAATTAAATGTTTTGTCATTTTTATTTGTTGTTAATGCATTTTAGATGAAAATGTGTTGTACGGTTTATCTATTTATAATGTTTTTCATAAAAAGAATTTTTGCATAAAATAATGCTCCAAAATGTATGTAAATATGTTTGTCCTTTATAGATTCGTAAACCGCTTATCCGATTGCAATAAGTTGTTCTAGAGAGTTGTTTTATTCACTCCTGGGAAGGTTCCTGCATTATAACATCCATTTTATCATTTTTGTATTTATGTATTTGATATAATTTAGTGACAGTTCCGGGTGAATTTAGATACGATACGCCATGTAACCGATAGTACCGTACATAAAGCTTATAAAAAATGTCGTCAAATAATGCTGTACAGCAAAAGGCGCTAATGTCGTTTTCATCACGTATACAAATATATTTTTTACACCTCGAACTTTCAATTACATTTTTTTAATTTATTTGCACCCCAATTCGGGCTTTTTTTGCAATAAATAAGTGCAGTAAATTGGTATTGACCTTTCAAATGTATTTTTTTCCTCCGAAAACTTTTTTTGTGCAAGATTTTTGCGTTAGCATAATCGTCGGTTTTTCTGCTCTTTTTCTAGGTAGCCTTACCTAGAAGTTTTTTTATTTCTTCTTAAAGCTACAAGAATCTTTGTTTGAAATTTGGAGCATTTGCTACTACTACTTTCCCTTATCCGCACCCAACGGTGCATTGATACTCCAAGTACAATGTGATCATTTTATTAGTATGGAAAATTTAAGGATTCTTCCGTTGTTGTTTTTATGGCTATTGATTAAAATTATTTAGAGACGGTGATTTTAGTTTAAAAAAAGTACCTACCTTCTTATAATTTGTTTGGAATTTATATTATTAGGTAGCCTAGCGTGGACGTTTTTTTTTCCTTCTTCGAGCTACAAGACTATGTTTAAAATTTGGAGCATATGCTCTTACTACCTTCCCTTATCCGCACCCAACGGTGCATCGATACAGTGTATATTGATCATTTTATTACATGAAGGTAGGATGATCAGTCTTACGCTTCAGTACCAGTCCAAGGTATCGCACATGAAATATTAATATGAAAATAAAATTAAAATAAATAATATTTCATCTGACCCTCTACGGGAATCGAAATACACGGTAGCAAAATGCGCAACCACTGTGCTACGAGGCGAACATATGGATCACATGGATGGATATATATAAGAGTTTTACTTTTTTTAAAATTTAATAATTATTATTACCATTTTAGAATTGCTTCCCATGCACAGCATATGGATTTTTTAAATTCCAAAACGGCGGGCGTACCTTTTTTTCATAAAATAAAGAAGGGTATCGTTTTAAGGGTTTTGAATGGTGCTGATTTCGAATTAAGCGTTTATTTTTAAATCCAAGATGGCGGACGCAACTTTTTTTTCATAAAATAAAGTTGGGTATCGTTTTTTTAAGCGTCTTGATTTCGAATTAAGCGTTTATTTTTAAATCCAAGATGGCGGACGCAACTTTTTTTCATACAATGATGTTGGGTATCGTTTTAAGGGTTTGTAAGGGTCCTGATTTCGAATTTTAGCGCTTATTTTTTAAATCCAAGATGGCGGACGCAACGCTTTTTTTTTTATACAATGATGTTGGGTATCTTTTTAAGTTTTTTTAAGGGTTTTTAAGGGTCCTGATTTCGAAATTTAGCGCTTTTTTAAATCCAAGATGGCGAATGCTATTTTTTTTCATAAAGTGATGTTGGGTATCGTTTTAAGGGTTTTTCGGGGCCCTGATTACGAATCTAGCGTTTATTTTTAAATCCAAGATGGCGACGTCTCTTTTTTTCAGAAAATGAAGATGGGTATCGTTTTAATGGTTTTTGGGGGCCCTGATTTCGAATCTAGCGTTTATTTTTTATTCCAAGATGGCGGTCGTCCCTTTTTTTCACAAAGTGAAGATGGGTATCGTTTTAATGGTTCTTGGGGGCTCTGATTTCGAATTTAGAGGTTATTTTGAAATCCAAGATGCCGGACGCATCTTTTTTTTCATAAAATGAAGATGAGTATCGTTTTTAGGGCGTCAAATTTAAAGTTTATTTTGATATTCAAGATGGCGGATACTCCTTTTTTTCATAAAATGAAGATGGGTATCGTTTTTAGGGCGTATGGGCGTCCTGGGCGTCCTGATTTCGAATTAAGAGTTTATTTTATAATCCATGATGGCGGACACACATTTTTTTCATAAAATGACAATGGGTATCGTTTTTAGATGATACGGGCGTCCTGATTTTGAATTGAGAGTTTATTTTTTAAATCCGGGCGCACATCTTTGTTCATAAAATGATGATTGGTATCGTTTAAAGGGGTTGTGGGTGACCTGATTTCGAATATAGAGTTTTTATTTGAAATCCAACATGACGGACGCACCTTTTTTTCATCAAAGAGTAAATTCCATTCATGCGTCGCACCTGCCCACACACATTTTTTAAAAATAATATGTCCCTGGGTGTCTTTTTCAAGTGTAATAGACGTTCTTATTTTAAATTTAGGAGTCGGACAGCCAAGAAATTTAATTGTTTATGCCAAAGACGGAAAAAAAAAAAAATGTATTATAAATACCTACCCTTACCTGAAAAATAAAGTCACCAAAATAAAATAAATAACATTTATACTATACCTTTATACATACGAGTGTAATTATTATACCAGTACCAGTACCTCGTACATTATACCAGTAATTCAATTTTCATAAATACATTAATGATCAGAAAGTTAATACATAGCATTCCTTCTATTACCAATTTCCAAATAAACGAGATAAATCTTTCAAATTTCAATCGATATTCCTAGAATTACCTGTTTTTTTCTGCGGCAGCAACGCGACGGGTGAGTAGGGTGTGCGTAATTTGTAAAAATTATTAGGAAAAAAAAAAAACCTAAAAATAAAAAGTACATGTTTTTTAACGATAATGAATTCAGGGTTTTTTTTTGTTACCTGACTAAAAATTAATCCTGTATAACGGGTGTTTTTTTAGGGGTATACAAATTTAAAATGAAATAAAATATAATAGTAATAAACAACATTTTGTGTGTGTCCAAATACAAAACGAAAACTGGATTTCACCCGTTACGGGCTAACAATTACAATTGGACATCTCAACAGAGAGCAGAAGTTTGGAAGGGAATATGGATATTTAGGTGTTTATAGGGCTTGTGACCTGTCATTGGCTGGGTTAAGTGGCCACTTGATGCATTACAACATTCCCCATTTCACCTAGTATTTGAGTTTCTTAGTAGGTAATATAGTTCGGTAAGAATCTCACTTGCAATCAGTCTATATCGTCTCTGTTGTCACCTGTTAGTACATGGCCAAGATACCCGACATTGCAGGGAAAATCCCACCCTTTCCCTAGACTGTTTTAAAGACTATTGAGTCTTTTTTCAGTCCAGCAAAACTGTATCCATTTTTTAAAGCTAATCCGCGAAATTTAATAGATTGAGTTTTAACTGGAAAAAGCGGAAGAAAAGAAGGTCAAATACGCGACCAAATACTTTCACTGCCCGCCCCCCGCCAACCACGCCCAGAGAAGATGCCGCAGCAACCTCGGCTAATTCCAAAGGAAGGAGAGTGTTGAAAAGGAGTACGAGGATGGGAGATTGTGGAGTAAATCCTACTCCCAAGCGTCCTAAACCACAACATACAGTATTACAAGTCATCCTATCTGTTGGATATTGCCCTACACAAAATATTACTATTACGCACTGTTGATTTCTTTACTCTGTCCGCCATATTGTTTTCGCTTGCGCATTTGTCACATATCAAGCATTCCGTTAATTGACGGGGGTGAGAAGAACCATATTGTCCGCAGAGCTAACATTATTAGCGCAATAAAAGTAAAAAGTTATTTATAAATTCCATTACTTGTTTGTTTTTAGAACCATGCACTATGCCAACATCCTTCACTGTTGACTTCACGTGCATTAGTTCAACAAATTCTGAGATACCCTGCACCGTCAAGATGGATTCTGGTACCAAAGTCGAACCGATCTGCAAAACAGAACACTCTCCCGTAGGATACTTGGGTACTCTAACCTGTCGTGAAGGCATTTGGAATCGCCCAACACCCAAATGTGCGCCAGGTCAGAATATCATACTAACATAATTATTAATGATAATAATGCAATAGGGCTGGCAGGTGCTACCAGCTAGCCTTTATCTATTTTTGTCAATTTTATTTGCTTCCTTCACTAAAAATAGGACACAAAATGCTGGACACTCTTCAAGTTGATCGTAAGACCATTGATGCCCATCAATAGTCCGCCTTCTCCATGATGAGTTTTCCGTGGTTTTCTCATCATCTTAGGCAGATGCGGAGAAGTTTCCTTTGGTCCACACCACCATGTATCCCACCTGATCCCAACACAATATATAAATAATCAATTAAGAACTATGTATGACTTGAAAGTGGACATGTGAAAAGTCGGAATAATCGTCGTACCTGAAAAGATGTATGAATGTAGAGGAAGCAAAGAAAGTCTGTCAGAACAGAGTGGTATGGCGTTCTATCCTCTCTGTTTACCCCTACGGAGAAATGACGTGATGGTTAGTTAGTTTAGTTAGTTAATTAAGAACAGTCAATGAGAGAAAATCCACTTGATGAAATATAAACCTTGTACATCATATGCATTGACAGATGGTGCCCTAAAAATTTCTTGAGGCAGAGTCAGCTGTCTTCAGTTTCTCGATGAAGCTGAAGATGTAGAAATGAATATCCTCTAGTATTTGTCTCTTCTCTTACTTGATATGTTTTTGTTTGTGTCTCTACCAGGCTCTAAGATATCTCGTAAAATACGACGAAGAAAGTATATTTTCTATTGGCTTTTTGTTTCAGAATGTGGATTCGAGAAGTCTTTTGGAATAACGCATATAATCAATGGACAAGTAGCCAAAAAGGATTCCCTACCTTGGCACGTAGGAATATACCAGGATATGAATGGAAAAATGGAGCAAATCTGTGGGGGAAGTATTTTACAAACTCACATTATTATTTCAGGTAATCTTAATTAATTAATACACTAGTAGGTATCTACAAACAAACCTAACCATATGTTTATTGTTATTGACGTCATAGCGGCTTACAAAAAAAAATAGAGGTAGTTAAAACAATTCTGATTTATTGGGAATATACCATTTTGGGCTTAGAGGAATAGATGGGAAGCGATAGGCCAGAGAAAAGAATGAGTATCATGAAGGGAGGATAAATGAATTGGGTAAAGTTGAGGGGCACTCAGTGATTGCACGAAGGAAGACATTATTCATTAGCAAGTCTGAGAATTCTCGGTTAAATGCAGTTAGGACCGTAATTTTTCTGTGGAATCCTACCTATATATTATGTAAACTTATTGGTTATTCCTGAAGATTCAAAAGAAACAATTATATTTTTAAAGTTAAATAGCGCAGTGGTCTCAAATATTGAGTTTTAGTTTTTCAAAGACATTGTGACCAGATTTCTTAAGACCGATCGTCTTCAATCGATAATAAAATATGCGGACGATACCAACTTCATGAATGTTATAAATTTATTATAATACAATTCATTGATTACGTTGAACTGCAGTTCTGAATACGCGCTTCCCAAAATTCGTGTAGCATTTGAGCTCCTATATTTTTGACTTTTGGTTCAATTCTAGCGGCTCACTGTTTCTATGACGAGATGAAGAAGAGGATGATTAATCCAAAGTATTACAGAGTAGCTGCCAAGAAGTACTATAGATCTTGGAACCACGAGGAGGAAACAGGCACACAGACGTCTAAAGTAAGTAAAAGAATAAAATATAAATGAAGGTATCTATAAATATGGATCTGTTAGATACGAGACGTTAACAGGACTTATGAGCTGTCATAGGTTGGGTCAAACAATTGCTATGTTAAAAACATCCACATGAAATCAGTTTAAGGATTGTATATCTCTGCCCGATACTGACGACTTTAAGTCGCGTTTTAAATTTGGTTTCCTATAACTTCAGTCTCCTGTCCTCAGCCACCGCTTTCCAGGCTGCTTTTTGCAAGAGTAGTTTTTAGTTTTTTTTCATTGGCCCTTTCCAAATAAATACATCAAAATACATACTTTTATAAAATTTCACTCTTACTAATAAATTTATTGACAATTCCTTTGATTAACATGAAATCAAACTGCTTCATCCCATCACAAATAAAGGCCAAATAATGAATAACTTGGAAAATCTAGATTTTCCAAGGTTTTTTTTTTGTATTTCTAGAAATACAAAAAAAAAAACCTTGATCAATAATATTATATTCAAACATACCTCACCATTACCAACAATATTCCCGTTACATACCCCACCTCCCATCCCCCTATTTCAGCTCCACCCACCCGTACCAGTATGTACTATTACTTAAGCCTTTAATCCTTTTTCTGTATATTTATATTTAGTTTATATCCAGACCTGATGATGGAAAGATCTGTTTTTCCGAAACTATAGTAGTGTTTAAATGAATTCAAGTGGTCTAAGTAACAGAGCGTTTTATTTAATTAATTTGATTGACAAGATAACGTTTTTACTTTTAAAATTTTTATATATTTTGTACGTTTTCATACATATTATGTTATTTTCCAGCTAAGCTTGATAAAACTTCACGAGTTCTATGGCGGAGATGAGCAGAACCAGCAGACAGACGTAGCCCTAATAGTTCTGGAAACTCCTTTGACCTTTTCAGACTCAATACGCCCTATTTGCCTCGATCTTGTACGGTCTGACTTTAACAAGTTTCAGCTGAAAAGTAACAGTCTTGGAAAAGTAAGTTAAATTCAGAAGTTCTATATACTTGTAGATATAGCATGTAGGTAGATGTAAATCCGGAATTAATCTATTCTGTTCTGCAGGTGGCAGGCTGGGGGCTTACGGAAACCGGAAGCTCTTCAGAGAAACTTAGGACCCTCACTCTTCCTGTGATAGACTACGACGTGTGTAAAGTTGAATTATCCCAATATCAGTTCACAAGATACATTACTGCTGACAAACTTTGCGCTGGATACCGCAATGGTACGTACAAATCATTTTTGCTAAGCTGTTTGATAAACATCCATATTCCTTTGACATACTATGTATAATACAAAATATAACTCTTTTTGGTCTAATGAAATATCATTTTCCGTTAAACCGAATTAGTTTATTTATTTGTGCAATGTGCAATGGTCTAAATCAATTCAAACACCACGGTATATCCCATTTACGTATAAACAGACTGGTTCAGATTTTATTTGGAACTCTATTAAAGTCGAGATTTTGACATACTGTAGGTAAAAATCATTGTTTTATAATACACTTAGAGCTGCCTTGCAGAGTAAATGATTTAGAAAAAGTAATGACACGAAGATTCCGCACCTCAATACACTTACACGAGTCGACCTATCAGAGCCCTTCGACTGCCGGCAAGCATCCGCCCACACACCGCAAAAGGTATGGGCTATATTTATAGGGTTACAGTAACAGTATACAATACTAACCCGTTCCTTACGAGGAGCGTTCATGAATTTTACCATGCATCTAAAATGACTTTTTTTTTCTTGTGGACGGGCTGTTGGCTTTTATTTAAGAAGAAAACTTTCTTTGAATAATAATTATTTTAGGGTATGTAAACAAATATAAATAAACACTTACATGTGGAAAGTTACACCATCTTTTTTGTTAATTTTATCCGTACGGTTTTTACACGGTTTTTCTACTAGGAAGGAATCGGTTTTCTGAACGTCCGACTCGGCCGGCGCGGGCGGTTAAAGAAATACTGAATACGCGTCTGGCGGAGTTGGAGGTTTTGGCGGAGTTGAAGTGTCATTCAATAAATCAATGGTAAAAACCGATTGTCCAAGTAAACAATTTCTATTAGGTACTATTACTTCTCCATATTTTTGGCTGCAATGTGTTAGCTCCATGGTGCCGGACTTGATGTAGTGGGACTGGAGAAGTGGTATCTCGAGGGGATTGTCAGCAATGGACCACTGAATGAAGACCGCACTTCTTGTAGAGCCAATACATATTCTGCCTTCACTAACGTGTTTGCTCTGAGGAGTTGGATTGAACGCCAGCTGCATATTTTCGAGTAAGCTAATGTCAGAAGATTATTCATTCGATTCAAACAGAGGATACTTTGTGAACCCTGGCGCAGTCCTAAACCTTTGCTGTAGCAAACTCGTCCGCCTGTAACCAATTGCCACCACGCCTATGCACCATGCAAAACCCAATAAATTTTGTTATCTATTAGCACCATTTGCAAACCTCACACGTAAATTCCGAAAATTCAATCGCTACAATTGCTTCAGTTACTCTTTTGATTTTTAGGAATTTAATAATTAAAGCGCATAGAGTAAACCTATTTTTTAAATCACTAATTTTGACGTGATAACGTCTAATAAATCGATGAACGCCGGCTGCACATACGAAAAAGCATGACTCATTGTCACGTTCCGCCTGAGCCAAGTGTGCAGGCGAGAGCGCGGAACAAGCGATAGAGAGGCACAATCGGCCTAAGAATTCGGTTTGTGACGCATCTATCTCTCTTCCACTCCATCGGCCGATGCGTCCGAGTAGAAGGAAGTCAGCAGCAGCACACAAGAAGAAAAAAACAAAAAAAATGTTATTTTATGAAAAAAATGTGATTTTCAATAATAAAAATATGTTTTCTTATGACGTTATCACGTAAAATTGTCGTCCGTAAACCGACTTTACAGACAGCCAAAAGTTTTTAAATGACTTATTCTTATTTTAAACTATTTAAATGAAAACACTTTGTTTTTTAACTACTTTTTTTATTTTTTTATTAAAACTCCCGACCGGTTTCGAAACAACACGTGTCTCTTTGTCAAGGGTACAAGAATGAATTTAAATAGTTTATAATGAATAACTACAAAGTGAGTGCTTCCAACATTAATTTCATATTCTTATTTTATTTTTTTAGAACTCAGGTAGACGGCTGTGTGTTGCCAGACTTCCCTGATAGCGGGGAATACATTATAAGTAATTCCACAAAGCTTCCCGTACCCGGGGCACTTGTTCCACACTTTACTCAACTCGGATATTTCTGTGACCCTAATTACCACCTCTCTGATGATGCCCCAATTCTCTGCCAAGACACCAACATATGGTCACCACGCCCGAAATGCATTAGTAAGACAATATTGTGTAAAATGATTGTTAAAAAATGGTAAAACATAATGAATTTTAACTTATTTACTTCATAAAAACATCACCGGCCCGAGCGTCTTTCCATGAGGTACACCATGTCTGATAAAAAAATACATGTGCCATAATTTTTCCTTGTGCTTTAAGTCATTGGTATGGGTTTTTGTGACCCTCAAGTCAACTTTTATGTGTAGATATTTCTTAGCACTTGACTTCAAATATTTTAAAGTAATAATTCTACGTTGAAAAATATCTTTAATTATTTATGATATTATACAAATTACATTTACACAGTTTTTGCCACTGTTCACATTATAAATAAACTTTTACAGGTGACGATTTGACGTGCCCCGATATTCCGAAAAGCGCGGTTAAGGTTCAAAAAACCGGACAAAGAGCTTGGGACAGTAAGTTTTTAAGTTAAAAACTATAATTACATAGTCTAGAGCCGAAATTCCAGCTACCAAAACCTGATTACAAAGTATTTTACATCAGAGTTATATTTTTCTTTGGAATAGTTGATTTTTAAATTCACTGTAAAATATTTTCAGGACACGGCTATCACCAAAAAACATTTTGACAAGCAGAACTAGTATTAACCCAATCTATAGACTAACTAACTAACTAACCATCACGCCATTTCTCCAAAGGGGTAGGCAGAGAGGGTAGAGCGCCACACCACTCTGTCCTGGCATACTTCTCTTGCTTCCTCCACATTCATACATCTTCTCATGCACGCACGTCGATTATTCCGACTTCTTACATGCCCACTTTCAAGCACTTGTTTAACTTGATCATGCCATGTCTTTTTCGGCCTTCCTCGGCTTCTACATCCAAGCACCGTCGCATCATATATTTTTTTAGCCGTTCTTTTATTATCCATTCGCTCTACATGACCGAACCAACGTAAAAGACCTTTCTTAATTTTGTCGATAGTGCTTCTCTCGGCCTTGCATTCTGCTCTAATTTCAACATTAGTGCACCTATCATGCATAGTTTTACCACACATTCGCCTGAGAGATCGCATTTCAACTGCATTCTATCTACTTTCATCCTTATATTTCCAACTCCATACTTCGCTTCCATACATAAGGGTTGGTACCAGAACCCCATTATGCACTGCCAATTTCTATGGAATATGTCAAATCCTGGATACTTATCAAACCATGGTTTATTTATTCTGATGAAGATTTCAACATCTGTTGTAAGCGAGCGAATATTTTTGTTTGATTTCCTTTGTGACTTTCAGAATGTATAGAACTAGCGGAGTCAGTCTACCCTTGCAAGAATGGAATGCGGGAAAATGCCTGTTCCCACGTTGCCACTCCACTTATTGTTGGAGGAACTGTAGCAGTGCCTGGAGAATTCCCCCATATGGCACACTTGGGGTATCGGGATTTAGATGATAAAATTAGATGGCGATGTGGAGGAATCCTCATCAGTGAGAGATGGGTCCTTTCATCTGGCAGATGTATACTATTTAGAACGTAAGTTTCCATGCGTAAGAAAGTGCAAACAAAAAAATGTACATTTTATTATTTTATAATAAAATAAGTTCGATCACATCACTAAACTACTGGAAAAATTTTACTGGCTGCGCTTTCCAAAAGGTGTTGAATACAAATTCTACGTATAATGCTGGCTAATGAAATCAATGAATAATGCCGCTCCAGAGAATTAAAAAAAAAGTTATACATTCCAGTTGAACTCGATGACAGACGCCTATCGCCTGTATAATAAATAATATGATAATTGGATATTATTGATATCTCAACAGAGACAGAGAAACTCTGTAAATGAATGTGGGTTATCTAGGCGTTTACAGGGTTTATGACCTGTCATTGGCTGGGTTAAGTGGCCACTTGATGTATTACAACATTCCCCATTCCGCCCATCATCTGACAACCATGTATGACAAATTTTTGAAACTTGTATATATGCTGAGTTTGTACAGAAGAATCCACATGCGAGTTGTGTTTTCGACAGATTTTAAATGTTTTTAATATTCTTTCCCTATAGTGACATCTGTTGAGAATATAGTTATATGTATAGCATTTATTTTGGGCAATCTTACTTTATTGGTGTCGGTAAGGTTTATCCGAACTCGATAACTTACTAGAAGACGCCTGAAGATGTCTCTCCAATTTTTATTTGCTTTTTATTTTTACCAGTAAAAATATTTTAACAACATTTTGAATGAATACAAATACTTGTAGACAAATTACTGGATTATACCCATGCTGGGCTGATATCAGATATTATCTATATCTCAACAGAGACAGAGAAACTCTGGAAACGAATGTGGGTTATCTAGGCGTTTACAGGGCTTATGACCTGTCATTGGCTGGGTTAAGTGGCCACTTGATGTATTACAACATTCCCCATTCCGCCCATAAATTAAATATGATAATTGATCATCAATGCGTGGAAATCCGAGATGACATTCTTGCTAACCTAGTATTTTATTTTTAGGAATTTGGAGAGAGTAAGACTTGGTGGAAAAGACTCCAATATTGATGCTCCTGAAGATACTTACAAAGTGGCAACTTTATTACCGCATCCTGATTATAAAGGTCATAACTACAATGACATTGGCCTCGCACAACTAGATCGGGAGTAAGATACTAAAGAAATACACTATAGATACATTCTTATCAATCATCTTTAAACAAAAAAACTTTTGGCTGTCTGTAAAGTCAGTTTACGGACGATAATTTTACGTGATAACGTCATAAGAAAACATTGATGAAAAATAGCATACTTTTATGAATTGAATTGAATTATTATTACTGAATTATCATTATTTTGTATGATACAGAGCCGGAGTTAATTGAAAATTCCAATTTTTTAAATAAATTAACATTTTTTTGCACTCGTTAATTCAAATATTTGTTTACTTAAATTATACAAATTAATTACAAGTAACAATATGCTATTGACAATTAACGAGTGGAAGAGAGATAGATGCGTCACAAACTCTGCCGTTTTCTGTCATGTACGCTCCCAGGTACTTGAAGCTCTCGACCCTTTCGATGACTTGAAGAAATATATTTTTATTAAAATATAAGTAAGTAATATTTTTCTTTCAGGGTAATATTTACTAAATTTATCCGCCCAGCTTGCCTACATGTTGGTAATCAGATTGATGATGGCAAACTAATAGCGTCTGGTTGGGGATACACTAAATTTCGAAATCCGACAAATGTGATGTTGAACAAAGTAAGTTGCCTTAAAATTATCATAACTTATGTTTTCGTATCATCATTGATACAACATAGAAAGAGAACAAAATCATACGAAAAGATGATGAAAAACAGGAAAAATAAATAAAGTGTAATCATATAAATTCAGCAATTTCGATCACTGCTTCAGGAGTGGGTCGTCCGCGTACAGAAGCGAGGCTTAAACTATATACCTTACTCCTACAGCCAATCCCTGAAGTTGGCCACTCTAAGGGGCACCGTGCCACAAAGGTCCCAATTCAAATATTAGCTGGCCAAAAAGCTGGTTTTGACAGAGCACGAATATAATTGATTACCATAATAATTGATAAACAGATAATCAACTAACAAAACTGCATACCCAAAAAAAAATCCAAACAATTCTATCAGATTTGGCAACGTTGTAAACTCAACACTTCTGTAGAGCAACGATACCGTATGCGATTTAGTATAATTTGTGCAGCGTAATTAGACACACGTAGTTTTCGCCCACTAATTATTTTGAAATATTTTTTTTATGGATTCAACAACTCAAAGTATGATCTTAATAACTGTTTTTTATTTTTATTTTTATTGTTATTATTCATACGTGATTTAATTGTTTTTATACAAAGTGAATTTTCTCAATATTTTTTTATTAAAAAAAAACTTTCGAAGGTTCGGGGGGAAAAAAGGTAAACAGAACTAAGTTTTGTAACTTTTTTAAAACATAGCTTAATTATTTGTATTACTATCGAAGAAAAATAAACCTGCCGCTTGGGTGCACTTTTGAAGATATAATTTTTTTCTTTTAGGTTCCTCACGAGCAATTTCTAAGCGTTCACTTTTTGCAATATGGATTATCCACCGAAAAGACCATTTTTCGTTTAAAAAGTTGTTACCTGTGCTTAAAAATTACATTAAAACGTTATTTCCTTGCTTTATAGATACTTTAAAAAAATAGTTTGTAATGTCATAAAAATGTCTATAATATATTATGAAAATGCCCTTTGGGCGTAAATAAATAAACAAATAATATTGTTTTAAATTTTATACCTTGTCCTAAATTACAGGTTGCCTAAACCTACATTATTTCGGTAAAACAAAAAAATACACGATTTGGCTTTTTATTTACGTTATTAAAAATCTGGTTTTTCCATTTTATTTCATTTTCTGATATTCAAAATAGTTTTAATTCATGATACAGATTATAAACTAACCATACCATTGGTAAAAATTAATGGTTATCAGTTTATTTAGAAAAAAATATTTTTGGCCAGCTAATATTTGAATTGGGACTTTTGTGCGTGCGGTGCCTTCGAAAGAGTTTATTCCTGAGTTAACAAACATACCGGGTACACTGCAGAACCTCGGTAAGCGGTTCAGTATTATTTAAGCATTATTACACTACACTCCAGCAACTCTAGCTAACACCATAGTTTGCAAGTTTTACTGATACTTGTGTGAAAAATATTAGTGTAGGTATTATATTATAGCTAAATGGAAAAATGTATAAAGGTAGGATAAGAATAGTTAGGTGAACTTTATTTTTTCTGTCATGTATACTATATGTACATAAATGCGTAAACAATTTAGTAAACCAAAAACGGATATCCTGATGTTTTTTATTTTTATATTATTATTATTATAATGAGCCAGCAGTTTTAGCCTGATGACATTCCACTTTTTTGATCTTGAGTTTTCTGCTTCCAGCAATTCCTTTCGCCCAGCTTATCCAGATCAGCCAACTCATTGTCTACGTAATGCTGTCTTTTATCTCGTTTACCTGCAAGACAAAAATCCTTCTCCAACCACGCCAATATCCCGCTGACTCCGTTCAGCTTCATAAATCCATCACAAGCACAGGTCGTACCAACCCTAATCTAGCCACGCGCAAGCTGATCTGTATACACTAATCGTTCTCCAACCACGCCAATATCCCGCTGACTCCGTTCAGCTTCACAAATCCATCACAAATACAAGCCGCACCAACCCTAATCTAGCCACGCGCAAGCTGATCTGTATACACTAATCGTTCTCCAACCACGCCAATATCCCAATATCCCGCTGACTCTGTTCAGCTTCACAAATCCATCACAAACACAAGCCGCACCAACCCTAATCTAGCCACGCGCAAGCTGATCTGTATACACTAATCGTTCTCCAACCACGCCAATATCCCGCTGACTCCGTTCAGCTTCACAAATCCATCACAAAACACAAGCCGCACCAACCCTAATCTAGCCACGCGCAAGCTGATCTGTATACACTAATCCTACTCAGCTAAGCTGATTTTGCTCCTGGATCTCCGATACTCTCTGATAGTTCTCATGATAGGATTTTGAATATTAATCAATTATGATTTTCAGGTAGTTGTAAATAAATTCTCGGAAGCTGAATGCAATGAAGTGTACTCTGAAAATAGAAAATATCCTCAGGGTTTAAATTTCACCACGCAAATTTGCTACGGACATAAAACTGAAAAAAAGAATACTTGTGAAGTAAGTATTAACAAAATTGATTTCTCTGATTGTAAAGCCTCATAAATGTTTGTATTCCATATATACCAACAAAACATAATATTATTTATTTCACATTCATCATCATAGAAATTTCGATTATACATTGAATTTTTCAGCTACTTGCAAGCGATTTGCAAATAAATATAGTAACGAATAACAAATAACTAATTTACGTATTTTATTGCTCAAATCCTGTTTCAATTTCATTTCCAGGGTGATTCAGGAGGTCCACTACAGATGTACAATGGATATAATGTGGACTGCACTTATCTGGTTGTTGGTATACTCGTATCATCCTTTAGTAGGCGTTGCGACAACACTATGCCTGGTGTTTACACCAAGGTTTCAGCATTTATTCCATGGATTGAGAACGTAGTTTGGCCCCAGCTGCCCGTGGATGGTTCTCCTATCAAAGAACCACAGCCTCCTGTTCATGAACCACCTATGTCTAAAGGTAAAACTGCTCCTCCTGGTGGTCCTTCATAGTTTCCTCTCAGTCCTGGTTGAGAGTCCTTCTTTTGATGAGTCCTGCTTCCTTACTTCCGATCCTGGTTCGGACGAATTTCATCTTTTCAGGGCAAAACCAGTTCTATTTTCTTCAGCACCACAATCTTTCTCATCTGAATATAGAAGATATACCATTGCATCTTGTGAGGGTGGAAATTCCGAACAACTATAGGGATCGGAATTCCCGTCCACACTTCACCAGCCAGCTCAGCGGTGATCAGAGTCTCTATAAAAATTTATGAAATAATAATATAAAAATTTATGAAATTCAAGCAAATAAATCTAAGGCGAACACGCTGACGAATGTACGGGACATGGACTTGGTAGTAAATAAAAATTATGATTACTTAGTAACACAGTTTAATCAGAGAAATCAAACATAAAATATAACAGATACGGAGTTTAGAAAATAATGTATTCAGTCTTACATTTAAGACTGAACATCTAGATTTTTCAGAAAAATATTCCTGACTAACAAACTCCCACGCCTCAACAATATAATATTGGGTAAAAAATCTACTCTTAGAAATAACTTTTGGCCAAAGAAAATTTAGAAGACTAGGTTGAAGGGGACATTTAAAGAATCTAGCTAATGTTATAAATAATTACAATGTTCAACAAGGTTGGAGAATGATGACCGGTGAAAAATTCCCAGCGTACACGCGGTGTTCACGTGGGATCCAGAGTTGTAAGATTTCATACATATTACAGGTGATGATTTTCCATCGGTGGACAGATGGTCACGATGGATGATTGTATGACGTTATGATGATTATTCCAGCTACGAGGACGTCCGCTGGGGCGGCACGTGGGCAAAATGTGTACCCAAGCATCCTTCTTAATCATATGATGAATGGTCGGGATCGCTCGGTCCTCGCTATCATAGCGAGCAGCACCAGAGTGTCCCGACAGTTAAGTGATATTCTCAGATATCATAAAGAATAATATAATGAAATAATTGAATAGGAAGGTAGGAAGCCCTATCAAAAAACATACGGTCAAATCAGGCACGTGGTGAGTTGTAAGCTAATGAAATTGAGGCTCATGTGATTAAAACTTACGGTTTACCACCGGACTTCCTTGCTTACGGCGGCATCCGTTCCTTCCCAAAACTCCGCCATTTTACCACTATTGTTTAGGATTATGTTACGTCCTCCACCATTTTTACTAATGCGGTCGGCTGGCTTTTACCGCGTTCCGCCAGAGAGAAAAAAATACTGCCAACATGAAGATATGTTGGCGCGACATTCCAGTGTAGCCACCGGTACAAAAACACTCTCGTGTTAAGTACCCAGTGCCTACTCCGGAACTTACACCGTTACAATCTTACTATCCACCTTGGTTTGCGTGTTTTTTGTCTTTTTTTTTTTTTAAATATTACATGGTTGTCACATTTGGTGATAAGGTTAACATCCTTTAATTTTTAAAACAACGCCGACGTTAGTCTGAGAATAATTCATTGCGGTTACTTCGTATTTAAATGTTTATTGATTTATTGACATAGATTTTTATCACGCTATGATCTTTTTAGAAACTATCATGTGGGTTACGAAAGGTTTAACGTATTAAGGGCCCAGTCAGGGTTCTCCAAGTCATTGGTGATAATTGGCATCCCCAAATATATGGGATCAATACTAGGGTATTCTATACACCACAAAAAAATCATTTCCATTGCAAGAGTTTGTTTTGTACCATCCACTAAAACTAGGATTACTTTTCTGCAATCAAACATTAATCATAGTTTTCTTTTTTAACATTTTGAAGGTGATGGATTGACTTGCCCGGACCTACCAAAAAGTGCTGTTAAGATTCAGAAAACAGGACAAAAATCTTGGGACAGTAAGTGCATTGTTTATAGATTTACATAATCAATCATTTTTAT